>WOXC01005873.1:0-199263 GCA_011680675.1 Gymnobelideus leadbeateri | reverse complement strand
AATCTTTATGGGAAATGCCCCCATCCACAGAGTCCAAAAATAGCTCAATAGGTGGGGTAGCTCTTTATAGGGTCTTGTTTGAGGATGACATGCTGAAAATGCTACAGGAACTCTTAACTGAGATAAATGGCCCCCCAAAAGTCATAGACATAACATGGCTATCCACATAAAAAAAAACCAAGTGGATAAAAAATGTGTATTGTCCAGATTATGACATACAGTTAGCTGAATAGTCTGCTTAATTCAGTTCAAAAACACTTATAATGCACCTATTTATGAAAGAAAAGGATCATGCATGGGGCAGCTAGGTGGTGCAGCGAATAGAGCGTCGGCCCTGGAGTCAGAAGGACCTGAGTTCGGAGCCGGCCTCCAACACTTAATCCACACAAACAAAAAAAAAAACCTAGCCGTGTAACCTTGGGCAAGTTACTTAACCCCAATTGCCCTAAAGGGGCGGCTAGGTGGCGCAGTGAGTAAGAGCGCCGGCCTCGGAGTTGGGATGACCCGAGATCAGATCCGGCCTCAGAAAATGAGCACCCACGCATAAATAATGACTAGCCGTGTAACCTTGAGCAAATTACTTAACCCCAATTGCTTTAAAAAAAAAATTAATTAATTAAATTAAAAAAAAAGAAAAGGATCATGCAGTAGAAACATTACTGGATTTATCATAGGACCTGAATTCAAATTCATGCTCTTCTAATTATTACCTGTGTGATTCTAGTAAAGTAACTTAGCTTCTCTGGGCTGTTTCTTCATCTCCAAAATGAGAGAGTTGCACTGATTACATCTGAGGTCAAATTCTAAATCCAGAGTCCAAGTCATCTATGTGCAAAACACTGCAGTAGATACCAGAGATACATAAACAAAAAAGAAAAATATCCTTGATCTCAAGGAATTCCTTATAGTGGGCATTATAGTGTGTAAACAGTCAAGTAAGATTTTTTTGTAGGAGGCAGTACTTGAAATGACCCTTGAAAGTAGCAAAGATTCCAAAAGATGAACATGAAGTGAAAGTAAATTCCAGAAAGCAGGCACAGGTCATGCAAAGGCATCGAAAAAGAATTCTGAGTTTAGGAAACTCAAATCACTTTGGTTGGACTATAAAGTGAATGATGGGTAGTAAAGTGGAATGAGTCTAGAAATCCATACATATTTATCACTGGAGGTCTTCAAGCAAAGGCTGAATGAACTTATGATGTGGTCATATTGATCATGTATGGTCTCTGAGATCCTTCTCAAACCTGGATCCTGAGATTTTGCTTTATATCATGGGTGGACATTGAAGATGGATGATCAGCTGGGCCCAGAATTGAGGAGGAGAGTAGACATTCGAGAGATTATGTTTTCAATGATTCCAAGATTCTTCTTTCCACCAAAACCCTTCTGTTCAATTCTAATATTCTCCCAGTGATGTTCTATGACTAAAAATCATAGACTACACAAACCTTTAAAGAATGAAAATTGTATTGATCCAAAAAAGCAATTGAATGGAAGTATAAGTAGGTCAGAACATATTACCAACTGTGACTTGTATATATGAAGCAATATAAAAGAAATTATCCAGGATATATAGCACCAGAAAATAAAGTGGGCCAGTAACATAGAGTGAGTAAGGGCTAAAAGATGAGTCCTCCACTAGGATAGATACAAAAATAAAAGAACCAAAGGAAGGTCTGCAGTATGGGGGTTCCATCGAAGCAGCATGATGCAGTGGAAAGAATGCCAGATTTGGACTCAGAGGAATTGTTTCAAATCCTAGCTCTGACATTTACTATCTATATGAACTTGGGCAAGTTACTTCACATCTCTGAGCCTCAGTTTCCCCATCTGTAAGATGAAGGTGATTAGACTTCTTGTTCTTCCATTGTTTCAGTCATGTCTGACTCTTTATGACCCCATGTGGGGTTTCCCTGGCAGAGATCCTGGAGTGGTTGGTCATTTTCTTCTCCAGCTCATTTCACAGTTGAGGAAACTGAGGCAAAGAGGGTTAAGTGACTTGGCCAGGGTCACACAGACAGTAAATATCTGAGGCTGGATCTGAACTCACATCTTTCTGACTCCAAGCCCAGTGCTCTATCTAACCCCTAAGGATTTTAAAGCTTCCACCTCAAAATCTATGATCCTCTGGGAAATATTTATGGAAGTACATGAATAATCATCATAGAGGATGATCGGTTATAATCTGCACTGGTAGAAGAAGTACAAATATCAGAGAGATTGTGGGCCCTCCATAGTCTCTAAAACTATACATGAGCTCAAAATTACTAATATGGAAATGTTTTCTATGATTGCACGTGTGTAAGCTATATCATATTGCTTACCATCTCAGAGAAGGGGAGAAGGAAGGGAGAGAGTGATGGAACTGGGAACTCAAAACCTTCTTTAAAAATGTTAAAAATCATTTTTACATGCAATTGGGGAGAAAAAATATTTTTAAAAAAATAAGAAAAAGGAATAAAAGAGAGCTATTATTTTATCTCTATTTTAATCTGTTCATGTATTTGCACATGAAGAATGGCACAAAAACAAAGAACCAGCAGAACCTGCAGACAGTACACGAATCCTTCAGTGTGATTTCACTCTTACTTATTTTAACTACGTTAGATCAAAGTAGCTTCATAATGAACATGCAGAGAGTAGCTTAAAGAGAACAAAAGGCAATTTAGCTCATATGCTTCATCTCAGAATAAAACTAAACACTACAACTTTCAATCTTCCCCTCAGTGCAAATATAATTCCCTGGTGAATTCTTTTAATTAACTGGACTGTATATTTGAAACTGTGAAATATTAAAACTTGAATACATGAGCATCTCTGATCAGCCTTTTCTCAGGTGGAGGTATTATTTGATTTTTAATCATTTAGAAGAATGAGATTGAAGAGATTTCTGCATGGCTACCCTCCAAGGATAAAGCTCCACTACTGGTATTGTTTAGGAGGATGGACGTTACTGATCCTCAATAAGGAAACCCTATACTTGGAGGTTTTTATAACACTGGAGACGGCTGTGCCCTGGCCACCCCAAATCTCTCATTTCGGCCCTCTTGTGAGTCAAAGAATATGTTCATGAAGCATCTGGCCAGAGAGAAGAGAAATTTAATACTCCATAGCCATGAGGAAGAGTGCAGCTCACCATTGGCCGACTGCGGACTACAGCATTATCTCAGCACTGCTATCATCACATGAGTTGTGATTGCTTTGAAATTAAACCATGCTAGACCTCCATTGAGATATTAGCTCACTTAGGATTATTGATATCGTGCTGGAAAGAACAACAAAGCCCATCCACTCCAATCCTTTCATTTAACAAACAAGGAAACTGAGACCCAGGAAGCTTGAATTACTTGTCCAAGATATTGTAAGTAGCAAGCACTAGAGAAAAGATTTAAATCCAAGCCCTCTGACTCCTGAGCAGAACTTATTCCGCTATACCATAGGACTTCCCAAACTTGAATTTATATAGCTGTGGGGTCCTACTATCTTTCAAAACCAAAATTAACTACTTCCCAGAAAAAAATGAAAAAGGACCAAATAACTACAACAGATTTTATTAGTGGAGAAGAATGAAAATTCTGCCTTTCCCCAGGAATTTGGGCTCACAGTAGTAGTGTTGCTTTGCACAAAAAGACTTCCATGGCATTTCATATTTTTCCCTGCATTTATTCATTTCAGATTGCATCACAAAAAAATTCCATTTGATTCCATGCCATTCCATATGTTGTATTAGATACAAAAAAAAGTAAAAGAAACATTATCTGACCTAAAGGGGCTTATATTCTATTTGAAGAGACTAGATAGGCCTACCCCAGGAAGTCTGCACTCACAGTAATTGGGAATCTTTTTTCTCCTCACTGAAGAATGTTTTGTCCATGTTTTCTGGCTATGTTTTGATTTGTTTTAACCTTTCCCCAGGTTCACCTGCCTTCCCCTACAGTAAATTTGATCCCAGGAAGGCATGACCATTCTCCAAGGGAGACAAACTAAGGAACTCTGGTGGGGTTTCCCTCTTACAGGAGGTAGAGCTAACACATTGGCTAATAAAATCAGGATGCAAAATTACTTGAACAGGATGGAATATTGGGTCCTATCAAACAAGATGAAATGCAGTAGGGTTAAATGTTTGTCTTAGATGTGGTCTGAAAGACAATTTTATAGTACAAGAAGACTTTAAAAAAAAAAAAGGTTTGGGCATCTTAGTAGATTACAGTCTCAACATAAATCAACACTGTGATATAATTACATTAAGAGAATCATAGAGTATAAAACCAGGGAGAATAGAGTCCGACTGTACTGTCACACCTGGAGCATTGTGTGCAGTTTGGGGTGCCATACTTCAGGGAAGATATTGTTGTGCTTGAAAACTTCCAGAGGAGGGTGAAAGATAGCACAGAATATGCCAAATGAGGATAGGTAAAATGGACGGGGAATATTTAGCCAAGAGAAAAGCAAACTGGAGGAGAGAGGGTAGGACATAATATCTGTCTTCAAATACCTGAAGGAGGGCTAGAGGGTAAAGCAAAAATCTTCTCCAAAAGTCTTTCTTTTTAGAGATCAGATCAGACCTTTGCAGGTAAGTCTCTATTGTCTCTCATGTTCCTTTTTAACTTCATGGACCATCATTCTCTCATGCCACAAGCAATCCCCATGCCCATTTGTGAGCTTCCTTCTATATATTGTCTTTTCCCATTAGAGTGTGGGCCTCTTGAGGGCAGAGACTGTCTTTCTTTTCATGTTTGTATCCCCAGTGCACAGTGCCTGGCATATAACACAGACACATACATGACTATTTAATTAAACTGAATTGAAATATCTTGTGGAAGGCAGCCAGATAACACAGGCCTGAAGTCAGGAAGACTCATCTTCCTGAGTTCAAATCCAGCCTCGGACACTTGCTAGACATTTGCTATGCAAGTCACTTCACCCTGTTTGCCTCAAGAAATGACAAACCCCTCCAGTATCTTTACCAACAAAGCAACAAACAGGATCACGAAGAGCCAGACATGACTAAAAATTGCTGAACAACAAGATCCTGTGGGAAAGGAAATAAATAAGTTCTCCTTTGCTTTAAGAGGGCAGAGCATTGAGTAGAAGTCTCAGTCAGATTTAACCTTGATTTAGGAGAAGTCTTCCTAAAAATTCAAGCTGTCCAAAAGTGGAATGGGATCTAAAGCATTCTCCATCACAGAGGCCTTGAATTAAAGATTAACATAAATATATGTCAAATATATTGATAGAAGGATTTTTGTTCTAGTATGGGTTGGACTAGATGACTTTTAAATTCTTTCTAATTCTGAGATTCTATGATTCTGTTTTAATCTTTGGGTTGTTCTAGATAGTGAGAGGAAGTGAAGATCTAACTAGAGGTGGTCATGACTATTCTTGCTCTTGCCCTGCTTTTTAGTAAATGTTTCATATTTACAAGTCAGTGGTGTCATTGTGATTGATTTTGTATAAATGGGAAGCACAGTGGTGGGAGCTCAGGGGCTTCAGTGTAGTATTATAAGAACGTTATTTCCCTCCCCTCCATATACATACACCAAGGTTACCCCTAGAACTCCAAGAGAATTTGAGCAATAACCACAAGATTATGGTGGTGGTAGCAATCCATCTGGGAGCATCCCTTCTCCATGTCAGAAGTTATTGTAGATGGGATGAGCAAGCCAACCCCTGTCAAAGGAGAGAAAGAATCTGGGAAAACATATGTCTTAGGGTACATTCGTATCTCTAGTTCATAGTATAGTGTCTAGCACATAGCAAATGCCTATTAAATGTTTGTTGATGGATCAATTGTCCCCCTAGAGATAATTTTAGTACCTTTCTAGGAATCTTAAAGACTTCTTCAGCTTATTCACTCTGCTAGCTAATTGAGTTAGTTGGACAGAAGATTTCCAGGGAATCCAGAGAGAGAAAGGAAGGACATTGTTAGCCCTTCTTCTTGCTTAAAACACACACACACACACACACACACACACACACACACACATACATGCATGCACATGCACGTGCGCGCGCGCGCACGCACACACACACACACACAAACTTCCTCCAATACAGTCTCAAGAACTCATTTTTTTTCAACAGACATCCCAGATCCCTCCTCTACAACACATACCCCCAAACCTCTTATTATCCTACTAATTATCTTATTTCCTTCTCCAATTAACAATCCTCTGCAATTACTTTTAACCATTTTGCTTCTGGAGGAATTTGGACATTTTTGGCTAATCAGCAGTTACATCAGTCATCTGCTATCAAAAATGTCAGTATCTTTTGTAAAGTCCAGCATTCTCCTCTGACTTGGGTCCACAGCACATAGAGCCAAAAGGGACCACAGAAATCATTTAATTCAACCTTCTCTTTTGATAGATGAGCCTCACAGAAGTTGAACAATTTGTCCAAGATCACATAACCAGTAAGTAGCAGAACCAAGATCCAAATGCTTGTCCTCTGACTCCAAACCCAGGATTCACTACCATGTTTCCCTCACAGAGATAATAGAAACTGAAAATGTCTCTAGGAAATGTAGTCTGAAACTAATACAACAAATGCAAATGTTAGAGGTTTTTTGAGAGATCTGCTGGCAGAAGTCTTCAGAACCTAGCTAAAAGGGTTTCTCAGAGATACATCCAGACGAACAACGTTATTTCAGTCCACCCTGAGAGGAAATGATGCCAGCCTGAGCTCTGCAAAAGCATACATGGTTAAGACATGGCTCCACTGTGTTGTACTTGAATTGAACATCCAAAGGACCTTACCTCATTTTTATTCCAAGTGACATTGGGTCCTCTTAATGACATGTCAGATGACACTTAGACATTCTGACTTCTGGCTGTCAAAGCTATTAGCTAAATTAAGATCTTGTTTAATATATTGTCCTCAGAGGTAACTCTATCCATGAGTTAAAAGACAAAAAAATGTAACTCACTGTGAATGTAACTCTAGGAGCTCTTTTTTTATTTTTAGTTATTTTGTTTTTAATTTACAGAATAAAACAAACAATTTCATAACGTGGTATAATAAAAAAGATGATTGCACATGAAACTGCAAATCTATTGTATACAGCTTACTATTCCTATTTTTATTATTGTTGTTGCTTGTCCTTTGTTCTCAAAGAAGACCAAAGACATCAGGAAGGTGATGCTATGACTTGTAAATGAATTAAAGTGAGGAAGGGCTGTGCAAAGTCACCAGACTCACTTTCTCTTGTGGACCCTTCTGAGTCCAGTGGCAAGAGATCCATCAGGATAACTAAAGATGGCCCTAGATACAATGGGAGACCTTGGCTTTTCTAAACTAAGGTCTTTACTAGGTCTCAGTTTGTCTGAGGCAACACCCATTCAGTGATTTAAGTTTGGTAAGAAATTAGGGGAAAAATGGCCTCTTTTACCTGGTCAAAAAAAAATCCATCTGGGAGGGGAAGACCCTTGGGGTTTCTGGCCAAAACAGAAATATTTGCTGTTTACACTCACTCTGAACCATCAAAACCCAAACAATGACCAAGTGTGGCTTGGGCTGGGACCTACTGTTGTGTGTATATGTGTGTGAGTGTGTGTGTGTGTGTTTGTATGATGGATATGTATAATTGTGTGTGTGTACATATAATTGTATGCATATTATATGTGTGTGAATGTGATATCTGTAAAGTGTTACCAAATTGTCAGTGATTATTATGCTTAGAAAGAAAGTTTTTGAGAACAGAGATTGCTTCATTCTTTCTACTCATATCCCCAGAGCCAGGAGCATAGGGGCATAGCTCTAGAGTGGTCACATCAAGTGCATCCCTCCTTCAATTTTACAGATAAGGAAACTGAGACCAGGAGATTAAGTGACATGTCCAAGGTCATAGAGGTAGCAGATACTGGAGGCAGGTTTTGAATCCAGGGCCTCCAAGTTTAGATCTATAGATCTATGCTTAATAAATGCTATTGATTTTAAATGTATAACAAAATTATCACATACATTTCTTTTTTCCCTTTTTTCTTCCCTCCCTCTGCCCTGCCCTAGAGATAGCTACTATTAGACACATAGACATTAGGTCTATGATCTGGGCAGTCTAATGGAGTCTAGGGACCCCTTTTCAGAATAATATTTGTAAGGGTCTAAGACAAAATATATAGAATTACAAAGGAAATCTATGATAATGAAACATATTTATCAAAAAAAATTGTTTATGGACCCCAGGTTAAGCATCCCTGCCCTGAAGTCTATCCTCCACCTTCTGGGATGACTGAATTTAGACAGGTCCTGATCACCTTCATGCTCTAGGGCACACAGCCCTGGCTCATTTCTCAACTACAACAATTTGAGGGGGAAAGAGATAGGGGCAGGATTTCATCTCTCCAGCACTAGAAGCAGAGGAAAGCTCTTGGCATTTGTCAGGAGTGGAAAGATTCCAGCAATTCATGCAATCCCACAATTACCTTGGACAGTTTGACTCAGGAAATGAACAGAAGACTGTTGTATTGGTTCTTGACTCTGGTTTCAGGTTGTACCATCTGCTAGGCAGTTTGCCATGTGTTGGCTTTACTGTGGCAGGCCTGTATTTAACTACAAAAGCTATTTCTAATAGAAAAGGGCAGGCATAGCAGAAGAGGAATTAGGCTTGTGCTTCCTTTATTTGATTTTCCGAGATGCCTTTACTGAAGATAATCATTTTCTTATTGTCAGATACCAGATTCCCAAACTTGCATTTGACTATTAATAATACTTGCCAAGTGAAAGGCAATTTGAAGTATGTGAAAAAGAGTCATTGAAGGCTGTCCAGAAAAAGACACTATCTCTCATATGGATGGCACTGCCACATTTTCAAAGCTCTAATGAATCTATTAGCTCACTTGGTCCTTTTAACCATGCCATGGAGATGCTGGGACAACTCAATTTTCTACAACACTTTAAAGATCCTTACCCTGTGAGCATAGGAGGGCATAGAAATGGTAGCCCAATGTGGTAACAAACTCTGGGTTGAACTTTACCATTGGCTCTTCCCATTCTGCTGAATGGCCCATGGCAATGGTACACCTAGGCATCAAGATATATATAGGTATGTCTATATCTGAGAGATAAACACTTCAAGAACTGTTATTTCCATTTACAGCAGATACTCAAAGGCCTTAAAGTGACTTGCTTATGTATACAGTTGGCAGTTCACATCCCACCTTCTACAAAAGGCCTTTCTTGGTATACTTGTGACTTCCCTCTGACATTACCTCCCATTTATACTGTACACAGCTCATAGGCATATAACTGCTTACATGCTGTCACTCCTATTAAAAATTCAAAGGCACATACCAATCAATTTACCAAAAAACTACTTTATAGAGCTAGAAAAAATAGTAACAAAATTTATTTGGGAGAACAAATGGTCCAGAATATGAAGGGAATTAATGAAAAGAAATGCTAGGGAAGGTGACCTAGCTATACCAGATTTTAATCTGTATTATAAAGCAGCAGTCATCTAAACTACTTGGTACTGGCTGAGGAATAGAGCAGTGGATCAATGGAATAGATTGGATGCACGAGACTCAGCAATCAATGACTATAGTAATCTATTGTTTGATAAACCCAGAGACCCCAGTTTTGGGGATAAGAACACACTATTTGACAAAAACTGCTGGGAAAACTGGAGTATAGTATGACAGAAACTGGGCATAGACCATTACCTAACACCATATACCAAAATCAAGTCTAAATGGGTGCATGATCTAGGTATAAAGGATGATACTGTAAGCAATCTCAGAAAGCAAGGAATAGTTTACCTGTCAGATTTGTGGAGAGGAGAAGACTTCATGACCAAATAAGAATTAGAGAGCATTATAAAATGCAAAATGGATAATTTTGATTACATTAAATTGAAAAGCTTCTGTACAAACAAAGCCAATGTAACCAAGATTAAGAGGGAGGTGGGAAATTGGGAAAGAATTTTTACAACCTATGTCTCTGATAAAGGACTCATTTCTAAAGTATACAGAGAATTGAGTCAACTCTATAAGAATACAAGTCATTCCCCAATTGATAAATGGTCAAAGGATATGAACAGGCAGTTTTCAGAGAGAGAAATTAAAGATATCTATAAGCATATGAAGAAATGCTCTAAATCACTATTGATTAGAGAAATGTAAATCAAAACAACTCTGAGGTACAACATCTCACCAGTCAGATTGGCCAAGATGACAAAACAGGAAAATGATAAATGCTGGAGAGGATGTGGGCAAATTGGAACACTAATGCATTGCTGGTGGAGTTGTGAACTGATCCAACCTTTCTGGAGAGCAATCTGGAATTATACCCAAAGGACTACAAATAATTTCATACCCTTTGACCCCAACAATACCACTTCTAGGGTTATATCCCAAAGAGATCATAGAAGTGGGAGGAAGACCCATATACACAAAAATATTTATAGCAGCTCTTTTTGTGGTGGCAATGAATTGGAAATTAAAGGGGTGCCCATCAATTGGGGAATGGCTAAACAAGTTGTGGTATATGCATGTAATGGAATACTATTGTGTTATAAGAAACGAGGAGCAGATGCACTTCATATTTACCTGGAGAGGCTTATACAAACTGATGCTGAGTGAGAAGAGTAGAACCAGGAGAAATTTGTACACAATCACAGACACAACATATGTGTGATGACCATCTGGACTCTTCTCAGCAATGCAGTGATCTGTCAATCCCAAAAGACTTATGATGGAGAGAGATGTCTACATCCAGAGAAAGAACTAGAAAGAACTGAGTTTGAATCCTGATTGAAGCAAACTACTTGATCTTTTTCTTTTCGTTGTTTGGTTTTATTTCTTTACCATTTTTCATTCCATCTAGTATAATCTGCCTTTGTAACCTGACTAATGTCTAATGTGAAAGTATTTGCAGATCCTATACTGGATTGTATGCCGTCATGGAGGGGGAGGGGAGGGAGAGAAAGAAAATTTGAAATTCAAGGAATTGTGGAATTGAATCTTGTAAACTAAAAGTAAACAAACAAATTAATAAAGACAAAAAAAATTTAAAGGCAGGGACTAAGTTTTTACCCTTCTTAATATTCATTTGCTAAGCCTCAATAAATACTTGTTGACTGATTCAACATTCAGAACTTTCTCATGTTGTATTAACATTAATTATCCTCATTTGGTAAAAGAAGTGAAGGCATAGAACTTATATATGTACTTCAGTCACTTAGCTAAAAGCGTGTAACTAGTCACTGACAGCTAAGACCAGTATAGGTTTCCCAACTCCTTGACTTTCTTTTTCCACAATACCATTCTGAAAAGAGATTATAATAAAGGGAAATGTGTACATGCAATGTTATAGTTACAAACTACATTATATGTGTGTGTACACACATATAGATAGATAAATAGGTAGGTAGATAGATAGATAGATAGATAGATAGATAGATAGATAGACAGACAGACAGATATGTGTGTATATGTATGTATATTTAGGGAAACTGAGGTTTTCACTGGCCAAAATACCACACCAAAGCACTCAGATTTTACTCAACTACACTCAGTCAGATATACATAATAAAGATAGGAATTTGGGCTAAGTGGATGTAGAATACTGACCTTGCCACCTTAGGCTATTTTTTGTTGATTGAAATTTATTTACATCTAAATCAGAGAGGATCTTGGGAGTGCACTAGATTCTCCAAATCCTAGGTTATTCTCTGTGATTAAAAAAAAAAACTTTGTCCTCTAGCCTAGACAAAGGACAAAAACTGAATTTTAGCCTGTGATTGCTCTAAGGCCCCTAGTAAGGAGCAGGCCCAGTGAGCTCAACAGAGCAGAACAGGCCTGTGTAATAACTACCAGAAGGTATCACGGATCCTGCAGCATCAGTGTGTGAATTGCTTCTCCACATACATTACCCCCTCATGCATGCTCCCCCTATCTGCTCAGTCTCCTCACCTGCAGTATGAATATTCATGACAGAGTAAAACCTGTGTTTGGTGGGGGAAGGTCTTCTGTCACAAATCTTCTTATAACACTATTCTATTTAATATTTGTTGTCTCCCTCCATTAGAATGGCAGCTCCTTGAGAGCAGGAACTATCTTGCTTTTTTTATTTGCATCCTAATGCTTAACATTGTGCTTTGTACACAGTAAGAATCTGACTTTTTCATTCATTCCTTTAGTCAAATGATGGTGCTTTGAGTATATCCATATGTCTTCTGGTTGTCTAGAAAAAAAGTAAACACATCAGTGGGGGACTTCTGAGTTATTTTATCTTGCTTGGTTTTATTTTTTGTTTTATTTACTTATTATTATTTCTTATATTGTTTTAAGTGGACTTAAAGAATACATTGAATAATTATTCTGGCATCCTCATATATGAGAAGAGAATTCTACCCATGACACATATACATTATCTCATCAGGATCCCACAACAACCTTGGGTAGTACAAACATTATTATCTATATCTTAATATTGAGGAAAGAGATTCAGAGAAATTACATGATTTCTATCCTTCTAACTACCTCCCTCCATCTTGCCAACAATTTCCCTTCTGAAATCTCACAGGACTTCATCACTGTTTGCCAGTTTTCCAATATACTTTTTCTTTGGGGAGGGGGAGGCAAGGCCATTGAGGTTAAGTGACTTGCCCAAGGTCATACAACTAATAAGTATCAAGTGTCTAAAGTCAGATTTTAACTCAGGTTCTCTTGATTCCAGGGCTGGTGCTCTATTCACTGAGTCACCTAGCTGCCCCACCAATATACTTTTCAAGTAATACTGTCTATCATATTTGTTTATTTTGATATTTGTCCTCATCCTCCTCCATTAGACTGTAAGATCCGTGAAGGTCCTCTTGTCTCAACATTATATCTCTGTCTTTTTATCTTCCCCAGCACTTAGCATGGTATTCTACAATGACTCACCCAAAGTCATACACTTAGTAAAAGTAAAGCCAGGAAACAATCCATGTTTTCTTTGTTAAGATCCAATATTCTTTTTTTAACACAAGCTTGTAGATATAGAGCTAGAAGGGACCTCAGAAACCCTCTCATTTTACAAAGGAGGTAACTGAGTCCCAAGAAGGTTAAGTGACTTACCCAAAGTCATTCACATAATATCAGAGTTGCCTTATGAATCCAGGTCCTTTGACTACAAAGTCTTTCCTCTTGTCACTGAACCTCACTCCTCAATTTCTCTGTCACTGTCAGTGAACAAGGGGTATGATGAAGTAAATAACCTATGGAAGTTAGTTACATGGCTCCTAGGCCTGCCCAAACATAAAGCCCATTTAAAGCAGATAAAAAAAATAAAAGAAGCAACAGGAAAAAAATTGGAAATAGCCAGAACTCAGAGTCCCAGCCAAATGACCCATTTTCCTCAATCAGAGCAAACTTATTAAAGTTCATATCCAGAAGCAACAGAAACATAATGGGAATATTTTATAAATGATCTCCTAGATACATCAGAGCAGGTTGTTCTTCTTCCTGTTGTGTCAAACATGTTTGGAAGGCATTACATTAATTAGTGTAACATCTGGGACTCTCAAACATATGCCTAAAGGGATGTATCACAGTCTCAGACAACTCCCTTTACAGAATGCAGCCTGGGCTGCATTTGAGTTATTCAGTCACGATAGATTAACCTTCCCAAAGAATAGTCTTCCCATTCTGTGGTGAACTGTATGTAGCCTCAGCAGGAGACACCAATGCAACCCAACTGCCTTTTGGCTGCTTTCTTAGAGGTCAGCACCCTGGGGGAGCAGATGTAAAATGGCCAGGCCCTACTGGATTTCCCTAATTGTCATCATAAAAAAAATAGAATTTAAGGAACTAAAAAAAAATGTTCTAAAGGCTCACACTCAAATGTGCATATGAAGTCATGGGGAAATGCCTTAGCTAAAGACAAATTTCACTGAGTGTCTTTATTTTGCTTCAGGACCTCATTGGTTCTGAGCTTGGTAGCCTAGATGCCAAAATGGAGATTCAGAAATCAAGGAATTTGAATCTACCACTTGGGGCAAAAGACTTACCTCAGATAAGTATGTCAATCAGACATACGCCTGATCATAAATAGACTGAAAGCTAAAATAATAGAGTTGGTTCCCTTGTCTGTTTAGATTAATAGACATCACTGTCACCAATCTACAAACTCTTCCACATTATTTTTTACCACAGATCTTTTAAAGATTATCATTTAAATGCTTATAAAAAATATAGAGAATTTCCCAGAATATACCTCTAGAAACCTTGTAATTGTATAGGTCTGGTAAGACTATGGTCAGTGAGATCTTCCAAGACCTCCTATATCTAAGATGGCAGGTGTTGTTCTTCCAAATTTTCTAGTCTTCCATGTGGGGAAAAAAGCATCACTCAATTCCATCTTCTAGTTAATGAATGAATGAGATAGGGCAGGCATGACTTTTGACCTGCGACCAACATCAAAGAAAATCCCTTTGCTCTCTAACAAAAATGTAAAATCTTATATAGTGTTTTATATTTATAAAGTACCTTGTTTGCCCTCTTTACTTGGTTCTTATTCTTCTTCAACCCATTTGCATGCCAATGGGGAGGATCTTGGGAATGAAGTAAGTTTTGTAGCTCCTATATGATTTCTTTAGCAAAGTTCCCATTTGGGAGGAGGGGAACAAGATCCCCACCAGCAGTTAAATATGAGTTATGAGAAATTATCTCATAAGTTACATAATTGTGTGTGACCATGGTTTTAAAATAAGCACCAAACATAATCAAAAGAATAGGTTTAATCTTAGTCTATGGACATTTGGACTGCTACCTTTCCCACAATTTCCTTAGAAAGGTATATTGATTCTTAGCCCTCCTAGCTATGCATTGTAGAGGAGAGAGGCTTTCTAGTCACCACACCTTAGTATATGGGAGTAGATAGCAAGAAGATGACCTTGAAGAGCAGAAGTTATGTAGCTAGTAGCAGAGAGCAACTCAATAACCAAGCCCAATAGCCACAACATGATATACCTGCAAAATGAAGATACAACCCCCAGCAGAGGGAAGGGCTGTGAGTAGCACAACATCACTAGATGACACCAGAAGAGTGACGCCCAGTCTATGTGAGTATCCTGGCACATAGGTTCCTGTAGTATACCTTTTGACGCATGCCCCATGGTCACACGTTCCCACATGTATGCCCTTCATTCACATTCCCTAGTCACACATGTCCTCTGAGTATTTGACCTCCTTCAATGGCTGTGTGCTAATCAATAGAGTTAGTTACACAATTCCATACGTATGGAATGGAGGAAGGAACGATCTTTTTTGTAATTTTATATGTTCTGCTGTTTGATTAAATGTCTATTGTTTTAAGACGAATCAACCCATTCATTTGGTTGACTGGTAAAAATGAGCACATCAGTAAGAGCTTCAGTTATGGTTTTGAATGGGTGCTAATGCAAAGAGTGCCTTGGGTAACTTTTCTGGGCATCTTTGTGAGGGAAGGGGGAGAAGACAAAAGGAGACAACAGCTATACATAATACATACTAGCTGCTCTGCAACAACCCCTACCTATGGTACAAGTACTCTTTCTTTTACTAATAAGGAAATTGGAGGGTTGGAAAGTAGTTTCTCAAAATCCTACATCTAGTAAATAGTAGAGCTGGGAAGACTCATGACTACAAATTTCAAATCCAAGCTTCTTTCTACTAGACTGTGGTGGGGAGGGAGCAGGGGACTAAAATCATCAACTATTATTACAGTTGATCTAATGAATGATACTTGAAATGTTCACTGTTTATTCTTACGAATGGTCAAAAGAGAAAAGAAACAGTGATCTATCTTTTCATTGGGTTATCTACAATTGTTCCTCTTCTCCTTGTCCCTATCTCTTGTTCTCACATGCTATGATACTGGGTACCACATATCTAGAACATGATCCCAACTAAATCATGAACCCAAATCAAGAACAATTGACATCAATTTTTCTGAACCCAAATATATTTTTTCTGCTGTACTATCAACCAAATTAAGTTTCTCCACTCCAAAAAAAAAATGTATAGCAAATCAGCTCCAACAGAAGCTAACTTTATTTTTTCAAATCATTGAACCTTGGAATTCAAAATATTCTCTGAACTGGAGCACTTTTCATTTGTAATCCTCTACTACAGACTGAGTATGTTTTGGAATATAATGATGAGAATGTTGAGCTTGAAAGAGTTTTTGGCACCAATAGTTTAAATACAAAGAAATACATTCTATAGGATTACAGGGATCTTGAAAAAGCAATAGCCCCTTGGGTCCTTGACTAATAATCACCATTCTTCAATATTCAGTGAATGGGAGTTTAAGTCAAAGCCTTCCTGGGGGATGAGATCCTACCTGGAGGGGGGGGAAATAGGAGCAGATTAACAATTGCTTTTCTCTGCCAAAAGATAACTTGTATAGCAGGTTTAAAAGAGGTAGCAATTTTCCGACTGTAGAATCCTAAAACACTCAAGAAATATTACGAGCAAACCTGCCAAAAAATTTTTTTGAAAAATTCAACTGGCCATTTTTCTCCTAATGGTTCCCAGTTCTATCATGTCATAGCCTTTTTGCTACTTAAGATTTTTTGTTGTTGTTTTTCAGCAGCCTACTTAAATTTGTCAGCATCTAAAAATGATACTTAGGCTGCATAAAATCAGATTAATTGCAGTATTCTACTCTCTAATATTTTCCCATTGCTTCTAATTTTTTCAAGATTCTCAAAGACATCCTTAAGATAAAGTTTTTCTTAATTGAGGCACTCCAACCATTATTGACATCTTACCCTTGTGAAGCAATCATTTTGACTTTATTATAACAGCAGCTGATGCAATGAAAATTCAAGGAAAGATAGTTCTGGTTAGAACTGATTTACTATATTTTTAGAGAAGTCACTTCATTTGGGTGGTAGGTAGCAGGAAATCCTCAGCCCTAAGGATCAAGTAGTTAGATTCCTAAAATAAATCAATATTATTTCATAGACTCAGAAGGCATCTTGGAGGTTTAGCAAAACCTTCTGGGAAAGAAATCTATTCTGAAACTTCCCTGAGAGATGATTATCCAGTCTGCTTAAATATATCTATAGACAGGGAATTCATTACCTAATCAAATAGCATAAAGTGGAAAATTACAGGGAGATATCACCTGTAAATAATATTGAAAATTAACCTGAGGGGCGGCTTAGTGGCGCAGTGAATAGAGTACCGGCCCTGAAGTCAGGAGGACCTGAGTTCAAATCTGGTTTCAGACACTTCACACAAAAAATTAGCCATGTGACCTTGGACAAGTCACTTAACCCCAATTGCCCTCCAAAAAGCAAAAAGAAAAAAAAAAGAAATTTAACCTGGACGTTAAAAGGAAGGTGTTGAGAATAATACTCATCTTTTTTTTCCCCCGTCATGTCTGAGGCCATATTTGAACTTGGATCTTCTTGACTCCAAGCCTATGCCACATAGCTGCTCCTCTCTGGCTTTCCTTGTTAAGGGATCTAAATGGATCTTCAAATCTTAGGGTACAAAGTATAATCCTCTCTGCCTCACCTACCTACTTACACTGGCATCTCATTTCCAAATTAGCTTTGGGGTTGATTTCCTTGTGATATATTTTGAAGTGAAACAGAAATAAATAATAAGTCTATATTCCAGATGCTTTGTGAAGGATTTTTTCAAAAGGTTGGGAGGCAGAGTGGGGCAGGGAAAAGATTTGAAAGCTATCTGCTATTGACTTTTCTATGCAACTTTGGTCAAGTTTCATAGCTCAACCAACTAACCAGCGAGTATTTACTAGGTACCTGCTATGGGCCAGGCTTTCTGCTTAAAGATGAAGATACAAATATAAAGAATGATATAATCCCTACTAACAATGAGGTTTTGTTTTTTTTATTTGGGGGTTTTTTTGTTATTGTTCTTGTTGGGGTTTTGTGATTCAAACTAACTTCTTTCACACAAAATAAGTGGTGTTTCACTTTGCTTTTCACTCAGTGTCCTCAAATATACCACATCTACTTGAAAAACCATAACATTGTTAATAAGAATAATACTTATGGTATCCACAGTTTCCCTGATGTGGGATATGACTGGGGACATACTGGAGTCAGCTGTATTATTTATATACATTCGAAACATTTAATTTTAAAGCTTCAAATTTTAGATCCATTCCCTTCCTCCCTTGTCACCCACTCCCTCTGGGAAGATAAGTAATTCAGTATGTGTTGTACATGTATAGCTATGCAAAACATTACCATAGTAGATATATTGTAAAAGACTGCTTATATTTCCCTCCCACCCATCCCACCCCTCGCCTGGTCCATTCCCTACTTTGATCCTGTCCCTCTTTGAAAGTGGGTACTTCCAACCTCCCCTCCCCCCAGGATGCCCTCCCCTCCATCATCCCCCCTCTCATCCCCCTTCCCCCTACTCTCCTGCAGGGTGAGATATCCCATTTGGTATGTATGTCATTCTCTCCCTGAGCCAAATTCAATGAGAATATGGTTTTGCCTTTTTGCCTTCCTATTCTTCCCCTCCCCCACAACTACTTCCCCTTGTCTCTTCTACATGAGATAGTTTACCCTACCCTGTCTCTCCCCATCTCCTCCTGCCACTTTCCTCTCTCACCTCTTAACTTCACCCCTTAAGTATCATCCCTTCCCACCAAATTCAACCTGTGCCCTCTACCCATGTATACCTGTAAACATATATACACACATTCACATATGTATTCATATGCCCATATACCCTTTTTCAATTATTTTCATAATGAGGAAGGTTTCATCAGTCACAGTTATTGTTTTTCCATGTAGAAATGTAAATAGTTCAACTTTGATAAATTCCTTTTGATTTCTTTTCCCTGGTTACCTTCTCAAGCATCTCTTGCTTCTTGTGTCTGAATATTAAATTTTCTATTCAACTCTGGTTTTTACCTCAAGAATGCTTGAAAGTCCTCTATTCCACTGAATGACCATATTTTCCCCTGAAACAAGATACTCAATTTTGCTGGATAGGTGATTCTTGGTTTTAATCCCAGCTCTTTTGCCCTCTGGAATATCATATTCCATGCTCTTCAGTCCCTCAGTGTAGAAGCTGCCAGGTCCTGTGCTAGTCTGATTGTGTTTCCAGAATATTGAAATTATTTCTTCCTGGCTGCTTATAGTGTTTTCTCCTTGATCTGGGAATTCTGGAACCTGGCTACAATATTCCTAGGAGTTTTCTTTTTGGGATCTTTTTCAGGAGGTGATCAGTGGATTCTTTCAACCTCTATTTCCCCCTCTGGGTCTAAAATATCAGGGCAATTTTCCTTGAGAATTTCTTGAAGGATGATTTCTAGGTTCTTTCTTTGATCATGGCTTTTAGGTAGTCCAATAATTTTTAAATTATCTCTCCTGGATCTATTTTCCAGGTCGGTGGTTTTTCCCATGAGATATTTCACATTGCCTTCTATTCTTTCATTTGTTTGGATCTGCTTAACAGCATCTTGATTTCTCATAAAGTCACTAGTTTTCATTTGCTCCAGTCTAACTCTGAAGGAATGAATCTCCTCAGTGAGCTTTTGAGATTCTTTTTCCATCTGGCAAATTCGGCTTTTTAAGGCATTCTTCTCCTCATTGCCCTTTTGAGCCTCCTTTGCCATTTGAGTTAATCTATTTTTAAGGTGTTATTTTCCTCAGGCTGTTGACTCTCATTTCATACTTTTCCTGCATCTTTCTCATTTCTCTTCCCAATTTTTCCTCTACTTCTCTTATTTGGTTTTTAAAATCCATCTTAAGGTGCTCTATAGCCTGTAACCAGCTCATATTTTCATTTGGGGCTTTTGGTGCAGGAGTTCTGACCTCACAGTCCTCCTCCTATTCCATGCTTCTACCCTCTTTGCCCCCAAAATAGGAGTCTAATGTTGCATTTTTCTCTTTATTTTGTTTCCTTTGCCTAGGCATGTTGCCACTTAATTACTTGACTTTTGGGCTTGTTGCCACAGTAGGACTCTGCCACCAGACAGGGGAGCTTCCATCCCAAACGTTGGGGTCTTCACAACTTCCGGAGGTATTAGTTGGGTGGCCTCTGTAAAGCCTCCACATGCTCTGGCAAGCTGGATACCCACCCCAGACCTCCCCCCCACCCACCCCAGACCACAATCCAGATCCATGGAGGTTAAAGCAAGAGCGATTATCCCCCAGACTGATTGATGGATCTCCCTACAGTTTGCAGACCAGGAACTGAAGCTGCAAAATGGCATCTGCCACAGCTCCTCAGATGCTTCTTGCCCCCAGGGGAAGAAGCCAACGTGTTCCCCAAATACTGGTCCCAAAGTCCATAGGGCACTAACCTCTCACTTTGTCCTAGGCATATCTGTGTTGATAATTCTGGAATCACCACAGCTGCTGGTGTTCTGGGGTCCCTCCAGCCAGCTGCTGGACTGGCCACCCTGGGCCTAAAACCGCGGCTCAAGTGGGCCTGGGTTCGGCTCCCAGAGCGTGGCACTGGCCACTCGCGCTGCACGGTCTGCTTCCAGAGCACTAGGATGGCTGTTCCCTGCTGGGCTGCTGGGCTGTCCACAGTGGGAGGTTAGCTTCTCTGTGTCATTTTTTGGGTGCTGGAGCTCCAGAAGTTGTTCAGAGTCCACCTTTTACATTGTTTGGAAGTAGTGTGTGGGAGAGCACCTTGGAAGTGCTGTTTCTACTCTGCCATCTTGGTTCTGCCCCCCTCCTTTTTTTTTACTTTTCTATGGGCCTCCAATATACAGAGTTCCCTTTAAAGTAAAATGACTTTATTATTACCATTTTAGAGATAATAGAGTAGAGGCTCAGGAAGGTTGAGAATTATCTAAATTCACATGGTCAACTGACAAGAGTTAAGACCAGAATCTGTATTTTGAGAGTGAACACCCAAGACCCCCCACTGGAACTGTCTATGTAATACTTCCATTAAAAAAAAAACTTCAGCCTAACCATAATGGGCAGCTGAGTGGCTCAGTAGATAAAGCACCAGACCTGGAATCAGGAAGATCTGAGTTCAAATCAGGTCTCAGATGCTATGAAGCCACCACCTCACCAATTTCCAACAGCAGTAGCAAAATCCACTCAATAAAACCTCCCCAAATGACTCAATACGCCCTGCCCTGAACATGGTTCCTCAAAGTTCATGGTGGGGAAGCTCCCCAGATCCTGACATTCTTCACTGAGGCTCAAGGATATGCTGAGGTGGGGGCAAAGAAAAAACGAAGTAATTCATTCCGGAGTCTGGTGGCAAGCCAGAATACAGAACCTGGGGTTTGGCATCAGGCTCTCTGGAAAGAAAGTTAACGTGGAACACGTAAGCTGGTCAATTAATTCATCGAGATCTAAGTTCCTTCAATAAAAAAATCTTGGTGGGGGAAGAGGATGATAAGAGATATTTGAACTGATTAATGCATTTGTGGACACCTTTTATGGCTGTGATATGCCATAGTACAGGCTTGTATTGGTCAAAACACATGTTGAGACAGGTTCCTCTGGTATTTCTCCTCTGAGCAGTATGCAATAACACTTATGCAATAACACTTATGCAATAACACTTCATAATAAAGTTTCTGTGTCCATCAACAGAAGGATCAGATCCATGAGCAGACCCTGCACTTCCAGCTTGGGCAAGATATAGAAATCTACTCTTTAAAAATGGATAGATAGATGATACTAATAAGTATTTCAATATAATTAGTTTCTTTTTTAATTATTTCAATGTAATTAGATAATTTCCTTTGCAATCGAATGTATTTTACTTCATGTGTTTAAAAACATTATTTTGAGAAGGGGTCCACGGGCTTTACCAAACTGCCAAAGAGTTCCTCGAAACAAAAAGAAGATTAAGAATCTCTGGATTTGGGACAGCTAGATGGTGCGGTGAATAGAGTACTGGCCCTGGAGTCAGGAGGACCTGAGTTCAAATCCAGCCTCAGAAATTTGATACTTAACTGACTGTGTGACTTTGGACAAGTCACTTAACCCCAATTGCCCTACAAAAAGAAAAAAAAAAGAATCTCTGGGCTGGATGAACTCTGAGATGTCTCCCAGTTCTAAATCCATGATCCTGTGATCCCTTAATGAGACCTCTCTGTGGAGGGCATCCCCAAAAGAAAAAAATAACCACTCTCCTCTCCACCCAGGCCCATGAGTGGAGATGAACAGCTATGAACACAAACTATGTGCTGGGCTCTGGGTGTGACACTCAGATTAATCAGAGTAGCTCCTCAGGGCAGGAGTTGTTTCACTTTTGCCTTTGTCTCCTCTGCTCCTAGCATGGAGCTTTGCACATAGTAAGGGATTAGTAAATTATTATAAATTTAATTCAGCTGAGGGAGAGGACCTGCTGCTAACCTCTGGGATCTCACAGTCTAAGAAAGGAAATGCTCACTTCATCAGCTCCAAGAGACTTCCTGCCTACCACCTGGGAGCACTGGCCCCAGAAGGCCTTGTTCAAATCAAAAGTCCCCTATCAAGACTTATCTTGAGCTGTCTTCCAACACCTTTGATCTCCCTAGTGACTATTTTGGGCAGCTAGGTGGTATAGTGGGTAGAGCATTGAGGCTGGAGTCAGGAAGATCTGAGTTCAAATCTGGCCTCAGATAATTACTAGCTGTATGACCCTGTACAAGTCACTTAACACCTCTTTGCCTCAGTTCCTCATCTGTAAAATGGGGACACACTGGGGAAGGAAATGGCAAATCACTCCAGTATCTTTGCCAATATGGCAATGCAACCCTATGGACAAAGTGCATGGGGTCACACAGAGTGGGGCATGACTGAATAACAACAAAAAACGACCTTGGCCATCTGTCCTGGTTCACCTTTATGTTTTCCTGCTGCTGAGAATAGAAACAAAACATTATTCCAAATGGAAGAGCACACATTTAACTTTGAGACACAACAGTAGCTGGCAAGTGCTATCAAGAATTCATATTCCTGGAAACCAGAGCTTTCCTCAGGTTTTCCCAAAGAGTCAAGAGGTGCATCACAGCTATAGAAAGTTGTGGTCCCCAGCAGGCTGAGGAGGGAGGGCATTGCTTCCAGCCTTGCCTATTCCAACTGTCCTATGGTGCTCTGTTCACCCCCTCAGAGCAGATTGAATTCTGAATGAATAGAGAGGACTGGAGCTCCCACCCCACTAGTTCCAGATCACAAAGTCCAGAAAGTTCCAGGTTTCCCTATTCTGATGATTTCTAGGATCTCTTCTCTACCTTTTAGGTCCTGTTTCATCCTCAACTTTTTGCACTGTTATATTTCTTTACTATGGGAGCTGATCATTATTCCTGGGACTTGGAGAAATATTACTATCAAACTCCAACCTCCTACACTTGGCCTTAGCCTGGAATCCCTCATAATTAGAGATAGATGCCTTGGGAACTGGTCATGCAGGGAAGCCTCATGGTGCTTCTCATTAGATCCTGATGTTTCGATGCTGCCTAGATTCTGACTCCGGTGCCAATTAATGTTGCCAAATACTCATGGCTTCAGATGAGTAACCTGGACTTACCTTTGCTACAAAGGACCTCCTCTCTCCATTGCTGGAGGCCCGGCTAGCTTCTAGATTTCAGATATATCAGCAATCTATAAAGAGATAAACAAAAGGAAAGAAACTTTGAAATGTTTATGTTTGTTGATGATTACTAAATTCACGATAAAAAAAATTTTAAATAAAAAGGAAGCAACATTGACCATCAGGCAGAACAGTCTAGTAGAAAAAGCTCTAGGTTTAGAGTCAGATTATCTGGATTAAAAATCCTAGCTCTTACTACGTTAGATAAGCCACTGAATGTCTACAGGCCTCAGTTTCCTCATCCACATGGGGTTGGACCCCTACATTTGCTTACACTTCTAAATGTGTGATGTTCTTTTCTCAATAGGCAAATAAATAGTTCCTTAGAAACTCCCAAAGGGTTTCAAGAAGCAATAAAAATCTCATTGCAGTTTTCATCTCCAAGCAAAGTTCAGGTCCAAGGCAGGTTTGTGATTAAACAAGCTCCTGCATAAGGCAGTTAGGACATTTCTTCTCGTGCATCAGCTGAAATTACTTCTATTATAACAGAGAAAGCCTAGATTTCCTCTTTGTTCTCCCATGCCCTGCTCATCTTCATTGATCAATGGGAATATAGCTGAGATTGCCTAATGTTGGGACACAGTGAAAGCGTAAGCTTAGAGAACAGAAAAACCCTTTAACATCCATCCCAGATGTGATAACAAAAGGCTCTAGTGGGTCAGTCTCTCCCTTGGAATGCTTCTAGGAACAGCTGAGACTTCTAAATGTAATTTTGGCCCCCAAGATTTCTCTTGGTCAGATATCCACAGAAATAGTAACTCGAACTAAAGGATAAGGGGCAGCTAGGTGGCGCAGTGAATAGAGCACTGGCCTTGGAGTCAGGAGGACCTGAGTTCAAATCTGGTCTCAGACACTTAACACTTACTAGCTGTGTGACCTTAGGCAAGTCACTTAGCCCCAATTGCCCTGCCCTTTCCCCTCCAAAAAGAAAAAAAAATAAAATAAAGGATGGACTGCACACTCAAGAGGCTCCTTGATGGTCAACAAAATCCCATGGGACTCACTGTGCCTTCACCTTCTACAATAGGAAAAAGTCCCAAGTATAACAACCTTACTAGTTCTAGGAGAATGTAGTTAGACTTGTTCTTGGCTAGAGTAGAAATAAATCCAGAACACAGCTTGAATGGTTCTCCAGGAATGCTTCTCCTGTTCTCTCTGTCCTTCTCTCCCTTCCCTCCGGGGGCCATCTCCAATCATCCTGATCTATATCTCACCACTGAACTCAAATGGCTCCGGAGAAAAAAGTGAGACTGGTGACTGCACAGCCCTCCCTCATTTACATACAATTCATTTGCATGTCACGGCTTCATCTTCCTGATGTCATGGTCCTCTTCCAGAACAAAGGACAAATGAGAGCCTTTCCTCTACCCTTCACCTCCTTCCCTTCGTCCTCTCCACTCCTCTTTGCTCAAAATTGCAGAGGTAGTAAGTGATACAGACACAACCCAGGTACAAATCCAGAGAGTTCCACTACACCAAACTGAGCAACATCATTTTTTCAATTCATTTCAACAAAAAAAATTCCTAAATGATTCTTATGGGTTCCATTGGGCCAAGGACTGAACAGACAAAGATAAAAACAAAAAATTTAGTTTCCAAAGAATTTAACTTCTGATGGGAGCATACAGCACGTGCATAGCTGAATATTGTTATAAGGCATTTTGGGGAAAGAGAGAACACCAACAACTGTGGGGATTAGGGAAGACTTCAGTGAGGGGACGGTGCCTGAGATGTTCCTTAAAGGAAGCAAAGGATACTGAGAAGTTGAATACACTCAGAATATGAAAAGCAGCAATGAGGTTTATGAGAGGGCACATGAGGTTTATGAGAGGGCACATGAGGCATAAAGGTATACTTTGTACAAATACACAGTGGTGGGAAATGATGCACTGAGCTCAAGGCATAGATAGTAGCCTAGTTTGAATGGAATAAAGAGAGTGAGAAGGGGAATAATGTGAAATAAAGCTGGAAAACTGGTTAGAAAAGCAAAAGGTCTTCAATGGCAAGAGGTAATTAGAGGAACTACAGTAGTGGCCGTGTAAGTGGAGAGAAGTGGAGGATGGGTGTGAGCAATGATGTAGAAATATAATCATGACCTTGGGCAAGTCACTTAACCCCAATTGCCCTACCTTCCCCCTCCAAAAAAAAGCAAAAATAATAATAATAATAATAATAAAGTACCTTAAAAAAGAAGTATAATCAAATGGACTTGGTAATTGATCATATATGTGAGGGGGGAGTGGAGTGAAGGAGAAGGAAGAGTCAAGGACGATGCCATCTTTCAAACAGGCAGTTTGTCACAGTGGTGAGCCACAAGTTTAGCTGAGACCTAATTTTTAAATAAAGCCAAAGGAATGTGGTTCTTTTCAAACAAGTTTATCCAGCAGATAGGATTGAAAGCCTCTTTCTTTGTCTTGTTATGTGCCAGTATCACTCCTCACCCTGGTATTTCTAGCACTGTGCTCTGTTGAACTGAAGACCCAGGGAATCATCAAGTCAGTTCTGCCTCCCTTTTTTGGCAAGCATGTCAATTTGCAATCTAGTGGGTGCAGATCCCCATGAATTTACCCAAAATCAGCTCTCAAGGCCCCCACCCCTGCTAACCCCACCAATTTCCTGAAGTTTCATATACTTCAACTGAGTTCTAATTGGATATTCTTGGCATAATGGGCAAATACGCAAGGATATTGCTTGCAGTGTTTTCCTCATGGCATAAGATCAATAAAAATTCATAATAATGACCCCCTCAAAGCCTCCCCATCATCCATACCTCACATACAGGGCAGAGAGAATGAACAAGTAGAGAATGTCATGTAGGGTGATGTCCAGCAGTGACTTTGTATGTGTTGAGACCACCAAGAGAACTCTGAAAGCCTGGTAGGATCCTGAAAAGCTGGCCAGGTGGGATGTTCCAGGAACATCCTGGCTGGTTCCTTTAAAGAACATCTCAGGCACCATCTCTTAGCTGGAGTCTTCCCTAATCCCTACAGCTGTGGGTGCTCTCTTTTTCCCCAAATACCATTGAGGGGATTAGTGCTTCAGCTAGTGAGATGTAACTACTCCTATGAATCTAAGAAATCTACAGGACAGCTTAGGGTTATTAGGATGGCAGTACCAGGAAATTTTGTAGTGATTGGTCAGACATGGAGGATAGTGTGGTGACCACTGGTCCTTTGTGGTGTGGTATCACAAGAAGGCAATATACATCAGAATACATCTGAAATATCAATGTGTGTGTCTGTGTGTGTTTAAAGAAATACCCGTATAAGCACCACCTGCTAGAAATGCTTTGGCATAGACGATACCAACCACCAAAGTGGGCAAACCACAAATGTGCATGAAATGGTCTGATGACTTAAACGCTTTCTTATACAATAGAATTCTAAGCAAGTTGGAAATAGATCTTGCTGGATACAGACAAGAGTTCCACCTTGCTTTTTGTCAATGCTACGTTCTGCTCTAATAATACTGACAGCTAGCATGTACATAGTGCTTTAGTGCAAAACCCTGCATACATCATCTCATTTGCTATTATCTTCCCAGTTTACAGGTGAGAAAACTGAGGCTAAGAAAGATTCAGTGACCTGTGAGGATCACAGAGGCAAAATTCAAGCACAGGGCTTAGTGGCTACCAAATCCAACACTTACTTCACTGCACCATCTAGTGGCCTGTCACTCTATCATGCACTGTCAGGTTACAAGGCAATATAGGGCAATAATAAGAAATAGCTTCATTCCTAAACCATGATTGGATTAAATAAAGGCAGAAATTGAGGAGTTACTTAAATTCTTAAGAGGTAAAAATTGAAGAATCTGAAGGTATTAAAAATCTGTATTCTGGTAGATATTGCTCAAACCATGTGGAGTTTATACTAAATGTAGCTTCCAATGCCTTCAGGGGCTTCCTCCTTTCCCTATTGAGATTTAAGGAATTTCTCACTTAAAAATCTACCCAGAGGAATCCAGAGGACAGGCAGACTGCAGAGTTCCTTCAGTTTGGGAAACTCACAGATTACTTTTGCCCAAAATGGGAATGGTCTTTTGTATTGTTTGAGGTGGCTCACACAGGACTTTCGTTCCTACCACTCACACAGAGATGAATTCTTATTGCCGCAAGTACCCAGTAGGTGTCTGCAAAGGAGGGCGGTGAAGTTCCTAAAAACAAAGGGTTTTTTTAAGCTGAAGATATGTGGTTCTCTTCTCCCCACCCATATACTATAACTAGCTATAAAGGACATTTAGGTCCTGCTTTCTGGGTACCACACAGCACACTGCCATACAAGTGTGGGTATACTGACTGGTAAAATTGGAGTGGGAGATCTGTACAGTAGTCACCAACTATGCAAATAGAACTCTTGGTGTCAATAGAACTCTGGGGATATCAGGAGGAGGTACCACTCCTGTAGTCCTGTTAGGAAGAGAGAGGCTGGTGACTGCCTCCTGGAGAGATCTTTGGGTATAGCTCCTGAGACATAGGTAAAGAAATGATTTGGAAACAACTGATTGCCTATTGTTGGGGGAGGGGGTACTAATAAAACTGGACCGTAGCATGAAGAATCAGGCCTTTGAGTCTTATCCAAGCCTAAGACATCTCCCAAAAGTTAGTTAGTAGTCCTGGGCTAGAAAAATCTCCCTGTTCAGATTGAGGGACTTTAAGGATTAATACCCCTAAATCCAAAGTCAAGATTGCCCTGTGTCTCCAAGTCATGCTAACTATAGGATTATAAGAGGACTAGAGGTCACATGCATGACTTACCCTGGTCTAGAAAATAAGGGGCTGCCAAATATATAAGGAGCTGTTAGATACCAGCAGGTAGGTTATTATTACATGAGAGAACTCCCAAAAGACTAACAGAGGTACCCCAGTTGGGTTCAGGGGCAGGCCGCTGAGGGAAAGGGCACTGTTGTTCAGCTGGAAGTAGGCACTACTTGACTGGGTCACAGTCGTGGTGGCTAATCAGAATGTATATAATTGTGAGAATTGACATGACGAGATCTTGGAAATAGGCAATCTCCATTCTGGTTATTGTAGGTCAGGACAAACAGAAACCTTTGGGGTTGCCCAAGCTAGATGGTATAGTTAATACCAGAAAATATTGAATCTCAAGGGTGGGGACAAAAGATGTTTCCTTCCTAAAATAGAGCAGCTTTCACCTAAAAAATACAGTCCTTTCACTGTCTTTTCCCAAGGCTACCTTTATTCTCCTTCATACTGTCAGAGACTGGTTGGCTTTTTTTTTTTTTATGAACCAGAAATTTCATAGCATTATAAGAATAGAGCTAGAGTAGGAAAACAAAATCACCATTACCAAGTGAAAACTCTTTCTTATCACTGAAAAGTTTTCTGACACTTCTATGATCATGAGGACAGGCAAGGACTTTGGTACTAGAAAAACATGGCTTGAATCAGATCACACTTGTTATGAGAGAAGAAATGAGGCTTCTCGTAGGAAAATCAAATTCTGGAAACTGTGAAAGCTATTTAGCATGTGTAAAGATTATAAAATGCCTCAAGCTATACTGGAAGAATTGCAGTCTGGTTAGGACCAGAAATTTTATTTGTAGTTTTATGGTACTAGTGGGTTCTGGAATCTCTGTTTTTAACTTCTTATGTTACATTAAACATTTCTTTTAAAAGAGCCTGGGGGAGGGGCGGCTAGGTGGCCCAGTGAGTAGAGCGCTGGCCCTGGAGTCAGAAGGACCTGAGTTCGGTTCTGGCCTCAGACATTTAACACACACAAACAAAAACCTAGCCATGTGACCTTGGGCAAGTTACTTAACCCCAATTGCCCTACAAAAAAAAAAAATAAAATAAAATAAAATAAAATAAAAGAGCCTGGAAAAGCCTCCCTTATCTGAGTGCACTGATATATACCACTACATTGATAACTTAATATTGAGTGGGTCCAATGAACATAATAAACTGGTCATAACATTGATGCATAAAAACTAAAGAACAGTGTTTTTAATAGAAGTTACAATACCAAATATTCATAATCTCCAACCTACCTGGGTTGAAAAGCTTTCAAAATATAGAGATCTAATTGAAAAAATTAAAACCATACACAACCAGACTAAGGTATAGGTCATTTCTCTCATTTGGTCTACCACTGGTGTTGTCCCAAAGTTTCTTGTAGTGAACATACAGGTGAGCTTATATTCCAATATTTTTATTCACTTATAAAAAGTAGTCTTTTATTGACCCACACAATAATTTGCAGAACATAAATAAAAAAATAATTATCTGTAATGGGGATAAGCTAAAAGCCTTCTCAATAAGATCAGAAGTGAAGCAAGTATATCCGTTATCATCATTATTGTTGAATATTGTACTAGAAATGCTAGCTATAGCAAGAAGAAAAGAAAAAGAAATTGAAGGAAATAGAATAGGCAATGAGGAAATAAAACTATCACTCTTTTCGGATGACATGATAGTACACTGAGAGAATCAACTAAAAAACTAGTTGAAACAACAACTTTAGCAAAATTGCAAGCTATAAAATAAAATTACATAAATCACCAACATTTATACATATTACCAAGAAAGTCTATCCAGAAAAGATAGAAAGGGAATTTCCACTTAAAATGACTACAGACTTAGTAATTACTTAGGAATTACTTAGTAATTTACCTGCCAAGACAAACCCAGGAACTATATGAACAGAATTAGAAAATATTTTTCACACAAATAAAAACAGATCTAAACAATTGGAGAAATGGTAATTGATTATGGGTAGATCAATCCAACATGATAAAAATTATAATTCTACTTAAATTAATTTATTTTTTCAGTACCATGCCAAACTACTAAAATATTCTTTCATACAACTATAAAAAATAACAAAATTCATCTGGAAAAACAAAAGGTCAAGAAGATCAAGTAAATCAATATTTAAAAATATAAAGCAGGGGAGGAGTCAAGATGGTGGAGTAGAAACAGCACTTCCTCGGAACTCTGGCCCACACCACTTCCAATATATATAAATAGAGACTCTGAACAAACTCTGGAGCTACAGAACCCACAAAATGACACAGAGAAGCTAACCTCCCACTGAAGACAGCCCGGCAGCCCAGCAGGGAGCAGCCATCGCAGTGCTCTGGGAGCTGAGCCCAGACCTGCATGAGTCAGAGGTTTTAGCCCCAGGGAGGCCCAACCAGCAACCTGCTGGAGGGACTCTAGAACACCAGCAGCTGTGGCATTTCCAGAATTATCAACACATAGATGCCAGGGACAAAGTGAGAGGTCAGTGCCCTGTGGACCAGTACTTGGGAGCACATTGGCCTCTTTCCCTGGGGGCGAGAAGCCACTGAGATACTTCAGCACTGCAGACTGTGGGGGGGGGGGGTCCCAAGATCAGTCTGGGGTGGGGGGTAATTGCTCTTGCTTTAACCTTCTTGGATCTGGATTGTGGTCTGGGGTGGAGGTCTTGGGGTGTGTGACCAGCTTGCCAGAGCGTGTGGAGGCTTCAGAGAGGGCGCCCAATTAATACCTCCGGCAACTGAGAAAACCCCAGCATTTGGGACAGAAGCTCCCCTGGCTGGTGGCAGAGTCCTACTGTGGCAACAAGCCCAAAAGTCAAGTAATTGAGTGGCAAAGGAGACAAAATAAACAGAAAAATTCAACATTAGACTCCTATTTGGAGGGCAAAGAAGATCTAAGCATGGAACAGGAGGAGCACTGGGAGGTCAGAACTCCTGCACCAAAAGCCCCAAATGAAAATATGAGCTTGTTACAGGCCGTAGAGGACCTTAAGAAGCAGATAAGAGAAGTGGAGGAAAAATTGGGAAGAGAAATGAGAAAGATGCAAGAAAAGTATGAAATGAGAGTCAACAGCCTGACTGAAGAAAATAACACCTTAAAAAATAGACTAACTTGGGGCAGCTATGTGGCGCAGTGAGTAAGAGTGCCGGCCTTGGAGTTGGGATGACCCGAGATCGAATTAGATCAGAAAATGAGCACCCACACAGAAATAATGACTAGCCGTGTAACCTTGAGCAAGTTACTTAACCCCAATTGCTTTAAAAAAAAAAAATAGACTAACTCAAATGGCTAAAGAGGCTCAAAAAGGCAATGAGGAGAAGAATGCCTTAAAAAGCCAAATTTGCCAGACGGAAAAAGAATCTCAAAAGCTCACAGAAGAGATTCATTCCTTCAGAATTAGAATGGAGGAAATGGAAGCTAGTGACTTTATGAGAAATCAAGATGCTGTTAAGCAGATCCAAACAAATGAAAGAATAGAAGGCAATGTGAAATATCTCACGGGAAAAATCACTGACCTGGAAAATAGATCCAGGAGAGATAATTTAAAAATTATTGGACTACCTAAAAGCCATGATCAAAGAAAGAACCTAGAAATCATCCTTCAAGAAATTCTCAAGGAAAATTGCCCTGATATTTTAGACCCAGAGGGGGAAATAGAGGTTGAAAGAATCCACTGATCGCCTCCTGAAAAAGATCCCAAAAAGAAAACTCCTAGGAATATTATAGCCAAGTTCCAGAATTCCCAGCTCAAGGATAAAATATTACAAGCAGCCAGGAAGAAACAATTTGAATACTGTGGAAATGCAATCAGGATAGTGCAGGATGTGGCAGCTTCTACACTGAGGAATTGAAAGGCTTGGAATATGATTCCAAAGGGCAAAGGAGCTGGGATTACAACTAAGAATCACCCACCCAGCAAAACTGAGTATCATGTTTCAGGGGGAAATATGGTCATTCAGTGGAATAGAGGATGTTCAAACATTCTTGAGGAAAAAAACAGAGTTGAATAGAAAATTTGACATTCAGATACAAGAAGCAAGAGATGCTTGAGAAGGTAAACAGGGAAAAGAAATCATAAGGAACTTATCAAAGTTGAACTCTTTACTTTCCTACATGGAAAAACAATATTTGTAACTGATGAACCTTTTCTCAGTATGAAAATAGTTGAAGAAGGGCACATGAATACATATGTGAATGTGTGTATATATGTTTACAGGTGTACATAGTTACAGGGCATAGGTCGAACTTAATAGGAAGGGATGATACTTAAAAGGTGAAATTAAGAGGTGAGAGAGGAATATAACGAGAAGAGAGAGGGAGAGACAGAATGAGGTAAACTATCTCATATAGAAGAGGCAAGAGAAAATGGTTACAAGGGAGGGGAAGAACAGGAAGGCAAAAAGGCAAAACCTTATTCTCATTGAATTTGGTTCAGGGAGAGAATGACATATATACTATTAAATTTTGTGACTCACAACTATACCAGCATATTTATAGTCGCCGTAGGCATTGTGAATATTGCATTGTTGTTACAGTTTCAAATTTTCTTCCTCCCCACTATGCCTCTCCCTACTGAGAAGGTAAGATATGTATTATCTATTATAAATGTGAAACCATATTTCCATATTAACCATGTTGCAAAAAAAGCAGGAAAAATTAAGAAAATGAAAAATTATGTCTCAATTTGCACTTGGACCCCTTCAGTTCTTTCTCTGGAGGTGGATAGCATTTTTCACCATAAATTCTTTGGAATTGTCTTGAATCATTTCATTGAACAGAATGGCCAAGTCATTCACAATTGATCATTGTACAACATTGCTGTTATTGTGTGAGATATTCTCCTGGTTTGGCTCACTTCCCTTTGTAGAAGTTCTTCCCAGGTTTTTCTGAAACCATCCTGCATATGATTTCTTACAGCACAGTAATATTCCATCATAATCATAACCATAACTTATTCAGTCATTCCCCAATTGATGGGCATCCCTTCACTTTCCAGTTCTTTGCCACCATCAGAAGAGTTGCTATAAATATTTTTGTGCATATTGATCCTTTTCCTTTGATCTCTTTGGCATATAAACTTATTAATGGTATTGAGGGGTCAAAGGGTATGCACAGTTTTATAGCCCTTTGGGCATATTCCAAATTACTCTTCAGAATGGTTTAATCAGTTCACAACTCTGTCAATAATGCATTATTTTCCCAATTTTTTTCTATATCACTTCCAACATTTGTCACTTTCCTTTTCTGTCACATTATCCAGTGTGATAGGTATGGGATGGTACCTCAGATTTTTTTTTAATTTTCATTTTTTTTGGAGGGGGAAGGCAAGGCAATTGGAGTTAAGTGACTTGCCCAAGGTCACACAGCTAGTGTTCAGTGTCTGAGGCCAGATTTGAACTCAGGAAGATGAGTCTTCCTAACTCCAGGCCTAGCACTCTGCCCACTGAACCACCTGACTGGGTTTTATGTCTTTTTTTTCCTCCTAATTTTATTTATTTACTTTTAGTTTACAACATTCATTTCCACAAGATTTTGAGTTACAAATTTTCTCCCCATCTTTCCCTACCCCCACCCCAAAATAGCAGGCCTACTGAACACCCCTTTCCCCATTCTGTTCTCTCTTATATCCTTCCTCATCCCCCGCCCCACACCTTTCTAGTAAGGCAAGATGGATTTCTATACCTCGATCCCTGTATATCTTATTTCCCAGTTGCATGTAAAAAAACCAAACAATTTTTTAAATACACATTTGTTTTTAAAACTTTGAATTCCAGATTTTTTCCCTTCTTCCCTCCTCACCCACCCCCACTGGGCAATTCAATATAGGTTGTACATGTGTAGTTATGCAAAATATTTTCATAGTACATGTATTGTTAAAGACTAACTATATTCTCTTCCATCCTTTCCCGCCGCCCACTTATTCTATTTTCTCCTTTGACCCTGTCTCTTTTCAGAAATGTTTGCTTCTAACCACCCTCTCCCCCAGCCTTCCCTCCCTTCTATCATCCCCCCTCTTATCCCCTTCCCCCTATTTTCCTGTAAGATAAGATACCCAATTAAGTGTCTATGTTACTCCCTCCTTAAGCCAGATTCAATGAGAGTAAGGTTGTCCCATTCCCTTTCACCTTCCCGCTCTTCCCCTCCATTGTAATAGTTTTCTCTTGCTTCTTTTATACGAGACAATTTACCCTAATCTATGTCTCCCTTTCTCCTCCATAATAGCTGCTGGGCCTCCACACTGCTCACTCCTAGCAGTTTCTGTTCCTGGCAGTTCTCAGCAGAAGCCTTCAGCAGAAGTTCTGGCTGGCTCTCAGAAGAAATTCGTGCCACTGCTGCCACCTGTACTTTCCCTGCCACCAGTGCTTCAGGTAGCCATGCTGGCTTCAGCCCAGCCCCTACTCAGCTCCAGCTCCTCCTTGCCCCACTCCCTCCTGTCACGTGCACAAGTTCATCTCACTGAGGGACTCACAAGCTCCAGGTCTCAATACATGACACAATTATGAGCTTGAAACCAACTGCCAAGCACCCACTAGCCTGCCAACACAAGGGGCATGGAAGATCTTCAAATCTCATCACCACTACAGAAACTCAAAAAATTTTTAAATGGGGGCGGCTAGGTGGCACAGTGAATAGAGCGCTGGCCCTGGAGTCAGAAGGACCTGAGTTCGGAGCCAGCCTCCGACACTTAATCCACACAAACAAAAACCTAGCCCTGTAACCTAGAGCAAGTTACTTAACCCCAATTGCTTTAAAAAAAAAAAAGAAAGAAAGAAAAAAAAATTTTTAAATTAATGTTAAAAATAAATCCTATTTTTTAAAAAAGAATGAGACAGATATTAACTTGTCTTCATACAGTTTATATCTGTATTGAATTTAAAATATTAAAGATGAGAAGAGATGATCTTCCCTTTTGGATTTCAGTATCTGAAGACTTTCCCAGAACCAGAGCACTCCTAGATAGGTTGTTTTTATCCTAAGGGTTCTAGGAAGATCTCATGACTACTTTACTCATGATCAGGTAAAGGAGTATAGGCAACCCAAAACACTTAACTCGTTCATCCAGTAGGACCAGTCATTGGGTAAAGACTCAGAAACTCTAGACTGACCAGAACCTCTATTTCTTGACCATTAACTCACCAAGCTATGAAGTAGGGAGGTGGATCAAAGTCCCCTAGCCAGATGAACTACATCCCCAGCCCCCGAAGAATTAACAGATATAACTGCTGAGCCACTGAGTGATGTTTGAAAGATGGTAAAAAATGAACTAAAGAGAAAATGGAAAATGAACTGCAGGGTGGGATTGAGGAGCACATTCAAGCGTTGGAAGGATTGTATTGTGGTAAAAGGACTAGACTTGTTCCCCTTGTCCCAAGAGGACAAAACAAAAACTATGGGTAAAAATTGCAGAAAAGCAAATTTAAGGTAAATATTAGGGAAATCTTCCTAATAATAAGTAATATACGAGAGTGGAATAGGCTGCTTTGGGAGAGCATCAGGAGGCAGTTACATGTCGTCATCGGAGTTGTCAAGAGGATTCCTATTCCACAGGTATGGCTTGTCAAGATAGTCCCTGAGATCCTTTCCAACTCTGAGATTCTCTTTCTTGCTCTAATTTTCAGCCTTTCCCTCTCTTCTGACTTTTCCTCATTTACCACAAACAAGCTCAAGTTTCTCTTAACTAAAAATAACCGGCTTTGGATAACAGCTTATCGATGTCTTTCTGAAGATGTGGCGATCAGGACTGACCCCAGTATTCAAGATGTCTTATTGGGGAAATGTACAAGCATCTCCCATGTTTTGGATACTACACAAAGAGCGCCTTAGCTTGTTTTGACTGAAAAGTCACAGTATCAATCCATGCTGAGCCTGCACTCCAACAAAACCCTCAAACCTTTTTCAAGTGAACTGTTATATTACCACATCTTTCCCATATTTCATTTGTCAAATTGATATTTTGAACCTAACAGTGAGTGTTTATCTATGTTAAATTATAACTTATTTGATTCAGATTGGGATTCCAACCTGTCAGGACCTTTTTTGGATTTTGGCTGTCATCCAACAGATCAGCTGTACCTGTTAGCTTTGCACCTTCAAAGTTTATATGTCATTTATGTTTTCATCCAACTCATTAATAAAACTGTAGAGTTGCACAGAGCCTAGGATAAAATCCCTAGGGTACTTTGCTAGAGATGGCCTTCTAAGGATTACATTAACCCATTAATGAATACTCTTTGGGTCCAGTCATTCAGACAGTTTTGAAATCATCTTATTATATATGCCTCAGATGTCTCCATCTACAAAGATAACAAATAGGAAATTTTCAAATGCTTTGCTGAACCTTAGGTATACTGCGTTTAAAGAATTCCCCTGATCTTCTAGTCTTGTTATCTAATAATTGTTTCAAAAAAGAAAGGAGATTAACCTGGCATGGCCTATTCTTGATGAAGCTATGATGGTTATTACTGATCATTCCTTTAGAAATTCATCTGCTTGAATTAATAATTATATGTGCATGTGTGTGTGTGTGTGTGTGTGTGTGTGTGTGTGTGTGTGTCTGGCCTCAGACACTTACTACCTGTGTGACCCTGGGCAAGTCACTTAACCCTGTTTTCCTAAGGTCCTCATCTGTAAAATGAGCTGGAGAAGGAAATGGCAAACCACTACAGTGTCTGCCAAGAAAATCCCAAATGGGGCCACAAAGAGTCAGATACAACTGAAAAATGATTGAACAGTGTGTGTGTGTGTGTGTGTGTGTGTGTGTGTGTGTGTGTGTGTAATGAAACTTTAGTACTACAAATTGTATTCACATTTATTATTTCATTAGATCCTCACAAGAACCCTATAGAGGTAGCAGTGCAAGGATTGTTAAACCAATTTTGTAGGTGAGTAGGCAGTCTTAGAGAGGTAGTGATTTGCTTAAGGTCACACAGCTAAGAAATGGAAGAGCTATAGCTAGATCTGAGATCTTTCCATCACAACTAAGATTGCTTCCTTTTTTAAAAAGATAGAAGTGTATTTGGAAGAGTCAGCACTAAGGTTTAACTAGTTAGAGGTAGTAAATCTTTTATTTTTTTTAACTTTTTTTGGAGGGGGGAAGGCAGGGCAGTTGGGGTTAAGTGACTTGCCCAAGGTCACATGGCTAGTGTTAAGTGTCTGAGGCCGAATTTGAACTCAGGTCCTCCTGACTCCAGGGCCGGTTCTCTATTCACTGCACCACCTAGCCACCGCTAGAGGTAATAAATCTTGCCTCCCACACTTCCTAACTAGCAAATCACTTCACATTTCTCAGCCTCAATTAACCCATCAAGTAAGATGTGGAGTTGGAGTTCTAGCTCTAAATCTACACCCCCATGATGAGAACAAATATATCTGCCTCGGTGTATTAATAAAGGTAGAATCTGAAATTAGGAGAAAAGCTACCTTATTAAAGTAACTACACCCCTGCTGTCTGCCTGCTCAAGACCCTTGTGAGGTAATAAGCTAGAGATACAAAGAATAAATCAACCAATTTCATAGCAACTTCATTTATAAGAGCATTGGACTCAGAGTCAACAATTCCATTTATTGCCTTTTCGATTAAGTTCATCTCCGTCAACCTCAACGAAATGAAGAGGATGGAGAAGATAATCACCAAAGTCCCTCAAAGGTCTAAATTTGTGATTTTTATCACCTAGTAGATTCAAGGATGTTGTGAAGGGCTTTGTCATACACGTTGCTAGGTAAACTGTTTTCTACAGGGGAGGTGTCAAACGCACAGGTGTCAAACACGAGTCAGTAAATATGCAGTTGCAAGGATCTTTACACATGGATGACTGTTTCTATTTGAGTTTGATGCTATTGATCTGCAGCATCCCCACATCTACTACAAGTTATATTGGTTCTGTAATCATTGCTTTCCTTTTTAAGGATCACAAACCATCCTTTAAAAATATGTTTGAAAATTTTTCCAGGAATCAAAGTGAATTTCACTGGCCAATTGTTCGTAGAACATAATCTTTTTTTCTTGAAACTTAGGACAATACTCCTCTCCTCCCGTTCAGTGGCATTTCTACTATTTGCTACAATAAACCACTCCAGTATCTGCCAAGAAAACCGCAAATGGGGTCACAGAGTCAGATACAACTGAAAAATGACTGAACAACATATGTGTTCGTGTGTGTGTGTGTGTGTGTGTGTGTGTGTGTGTGTGTGTGTAGTGAAACTGTAGGACTACAAGTTATATTCACATTCATTATTTCATTAGATCCTCATGAGAACCCTGTAAAGGTGTCAGTGCAAGGATCATTAAACAACTTTTGTTTTCTGAGATCACATCTGCAAGTTCTCTGATTGTATTGAAATGGCATGGTTTCCCTAGACCTAGTGACTTGGGCTCACAAAGGACAACTAGGTGTTCTCTTATTACATCCTATTTTTTTTTTCATTTCAACTCAATATCAAGTATTTTTGATAGAGCAAGCTAGGTGGTCCAATGGATGAAGCACTGGTCCTGGAGTCAGGAAGCCTCATCTTCCTGAGTTCAGCTCTGACCTCAGACACTTATTAGCTGTGTGACCCTAGGCCAGTCACTTTACGATGCCTGCCTCAGTTTCCTCATCTGTAAAATGAGCTGGAGAAGGAAATGGCAAACCACTCCAGTATCTTTGCCAAGAAAACCATTGGGTCATTGGGTCACAAAAAGTCAGACTGAAAAACAACATAACAACAACAATCAATTCTTTTGCTTTGTCCTTCGTGCCAGTGCAAAGATCATTCTCCTTGGCAGGGGGAAAAAAACATGATATTTGTGTAGTCTTGCCTTCTTTCTGTCGTCTGTTATATTAATTCTCCTCACTCTGAGCAGCCGTCCCACCTTGATACTCTCTCCCCTTTTCTCCGACATAGCTTTAAAAAGCCTTATTTTGCCATCCTCAGTTCACTCAGACCATTAGAACGCTTGACATTGTTCCTAGTATTTTTGGAGGACTCTGTCATTCTCTTCTATTTCTTCTCAGGCTGCTGCCCTTGCTTTTATCTTCTCTGCATGTCTTTTATTTAATTATTTTAAAATATTTTATTGATGTCTTTTTCATAACACATATTGCTTCCCTATACTATACTTTTTAGAACCCCTCCCTCCCTTATAGCCATAAAAAAATGTGCATGAGGGGGTGGCTAGGTGGTGCAGTGAATAGAGCACTGGCCCTGGAGTCAGGAGGACCTGAGTTCAAATTCAGCCTCAGACACTTAACACTTACTAGCCATGTGACCTTGGGCAAGTCACTTAACCCCAATTGCCCTACCTTCCCCACTCCAAAAAGCAAAAAGAAAAATCTTTTTAAAATGTGCACAACTTTTAAAAATCCAAGAGGCAGATGAGTTGCCTGGGCACCCAAACTGTTCTCTTTTGGCAGCTCTCCCTTTTCTTTCTCATTGGAATCTTTCTTCTTTGCAGCTTCGGAATTTTGTTTTCAAGATCTTTCCATTCTTCTTGGGCTGATTTCAGCTGTGGAATTTTAGTCCATGGCAGGCTACTTGTACTTTCTCTGAACTACAAACATTCCTCTGAAATCACAATCCCCAAATCTAGACTGAAGGACAGACTGTGCCCAGCTCTTATCAGTGACCAATTTCCCCTTGGTGGCCAGAATCAAGTTCAAAATATCATTTTCCTTATTCCTTTCTCCTCTTTCTAGAGTATCAGTTTTCCTTATCACTTCCTATTCCTTTTGAATAATGACATTTTCTTTTCTTTTCAAGAGATCTTCAATAAATGTTAACCAGTTAGGAAGTGCAGTGGATAAAGCATGGACCTGGGGTCAAGAAGAACTGAGTTCAAATCTGGCCTTAGACACTTAGCTATGTGACCCTGGACAAGTCACTTAACCCTACTTGTTTCCTCGTCTATAAAATGAGCTGGAGAAGGAAATGGCAAACCACTCCAGTATCTTTGCCAAGAAAACCCCAGATGGGATCACAAAGAATCAGACATGACTGAAACAACTAACAGAGAACATTTTCAAAGCAGATTACTAGGGAGATACAACATGTACATTGAAAACTAAACGTTAGCTAAAGGGTAATGGGAACTAGGGAGAAATAAGGCAAAGCATCCTGGGAAAATGTGGGGAGAAAGAGGACAGCTCAGGGACCTAGAAAGGCTTCATGGAGAAAGTTGTACAAGCTGAGCCAAAGAAAGAAGACGGAGAAGAGAAAGGAAATGCAAAGATGAGAAAGGAGTACCAACCAAGCCAGAGGGTTGGCTTGTGAAGATCCTCCATGGATCTTCAGCTGGGGGAGTCATTTGATAAGGAAGGGAACAAAGTGAAGCCTGAGCAAGATCACTGTATGTTCCCAGGCCAGCTAAGGCCAGACCAGCTAAGAAGGGACCTTCACAAATGATACCTGGAGAGGAGATATCTAATGGTGAGGTTAGAAGGGACAGAGCTTCAAGCTGCTTTCTTTCCAACCCCAGTTTACTCTACACTTGTCCCTCGGATCAGACCAGGGCAGGGGTGGGGAACCTGCAGCCTCGAGGCCACCTGTGGCCCTCTAGACCCTCAGGGGCAGGCTTTGAGGACCTAGATGGCCACAGGCAGCCTCAAGGCCCCTGGACTAGGAGATTATGTTATAGGTATCCTCCTTCCCCCCGCTCCCACCCCAGTTTGTTCCAGTGATTCTAGTGATCAGTGAGGCTGGGAGTCTGGGTGAAGGGGTGGTTTTGTGGCAAGAGACAGCAGGTCAGCCCCACATCGCAGCTACAGATCAGCTTTTATTGCCTCTCAATCTCTGACCTTCACCCTGTGCTGCTCTTACCTCTGCTGCACTAATTGCTATTCACTGTGGGTGAAGGTGGGGGTGGGGTGGGGGTAGGGAATGGGAAGTCTGTCTCTATGATTGCCACCTCCTGAAGTCCCATCTGTTGCTCTCCCCTGACATCCCCCAGGCTTCTAGAGTTGCATGCAAGGCCCCAGACAGCTGATCCCGGGCTAACCCTGGTTGCCTTGGCATTTTGTGAGCTTCCTGGGAGGCAGCTGTGAGCACAAGGTCACAGCCCTTTCACTGATTACAGTGAGGTAGGGGCCCTAAGGCCTCAGCACTATCTACTGCCTGCAGTCTTTAGACCATACTGTCCCCTCCCTGCACCTCCACTATCCTAGGGCCACTTGGTTGTCCAGGATATCAGGGACGGAATAGAAAGGAAGCACCCTTCTCACTGGGGCAGCTAGGTAGTGTAGTGCATAGAGTACCAGGCCTAGAGCCAGGATTCTGGCCCCAGACACTTCCTAGCTATGTGACCCTGGGCAAGTCACTTAACCCTGTTTGCTTCAGTTTCCTCATCTGTAAAAGGAGCTGAGGAAAACACTCTAGGGGGTCACAAAGAGTCAGGCATGACTAACAACTGAACATCCTTCTCATAATGTCCTCTTCATCTTTCTCAGAGTCATCTGGGAGATGACTTTATATTGGAGAGTAAAACATAATTTACATCTAAGACTGGGCTTGGAGATAAAACTACCATGTTGTTTCACTTTGCCTTTTACCTTTTTCTCTTCTCCTCACATCTCTAGCCTTGATCCTAACCCCCAAGAAAGCATTCTATCTGCCCAGATCGTGGAGTTTCATGTTTTCCTTCCCCAGGCTCCCAGGCCCAGGGGGGACAACTTACACAACACACCATTACAGATCCCTTAGGGACCTCACCCCTGCTTCCCCAGGAGTTCCTATCGTGTTCTCTGCCAGCCTACATGCCTGTGATGCTGGTAGCTGCCTGAAGAGAATTAAAAGCAAGAGGGATTTTTATGAGTTGCTTTTTCTATCTATAGCTACATAGGATGTGAATACTATATTATACACATTTTTCAAGTACCTACTATGTGCCAGGCTCTGTTGCTAAGCATTGGGATACAAATCAGAAAAAGACAATGCCCACCTTTGAAGAAACTTACAGCCTAATGGGGGAAAACAATACATAGAAGAAAGCTAAGGGAAAGGGGGGTAGCTCCACTAAGGTTGGGATATATTGACAGTAGATTCTTTTTTTTTTTTTGCTTTTTGGAGGACAATTGGGGTTAAGTGACTTGCTGAAGGTCACACAGCTAGTTTTTTGTATGTTAAGTGTCTGAGGCCAAATTTGAACTCAGGTCCTCCTTACTCCAGGGCCAGTACTCTATTCACTGTACCACCTAGCCACCCCTGACAGTAGATTCAAAATCCAATACAGCAGTTAGGAGGATATGAAGAGCTGACCAGAAATTCTGAGCCCTCCCTAAAGTCAGGCAGTGGGAAGAGTTTCCTGCTCACCTTCCAGTTCTCCAATCAGAGGGGCAGGGGGAGCCAAGGGTATTGATGAGGCCTGAGCACCAAAGCTGGAGAATTTCCATAAAGAGCTTCCTGGTGATGAACTTATCCTGTGGTGGTGTGATGATAGTGGATCTGAACTCAAACAGAGCAGCTGATGGGAAACTGACAGCTTGGGCATGGCCTAATCCCAGGTCAGCAGATACAGTGGGCACCCAGATGTGTGTGCCCAGTCACACTTCCTCAGTGAATGTCTGGTACACAGTCTTTTCCACCCCACATCCTGCTGCAATCCAATACTCTGCCCTGTCCTATACACACACACATACACACACACACACACACACACACACACACACATATACATTTATATTATGTTATATATCATATGTGTCTATATGTATTGTGTATATATGCATATGTATGTATGTGTACATATTATATTAAATATATGTAATTTCCCCTCAATTACATGTTAAAACAATTTTTTTTAACATTTGGGGTATTTTTCAAGCTTTGACTTCCAAAGTCTATCCCTCTCTCCCTTGCTCCCCTTCCTTAGATGGTTAGTAATCCAATATGGGTTATATATGTGCAATCATGTAAAACATTTCCATATTAGTCATTTTGTACAAGAAAACTCGAATAAAAGAATAAAAAAGAAAGTGAAAAATAGTACACTTCTGGCTGTGTTCAGACAAGATCAGTTCATTCTCTGAGGCAGATAGCATGTTTCATCATGATTTCCCCCTTTCTTCAATATCCCCAGTTCCCATGACCTCTGTCTCCAAGCTACCTTAGCCACACACAGGAGTCATCAAACCTTGGACCTTAACCCCCTCCACACTGTTCCCCCACCTCCCACTATGAATTTTGTCTCAGGCACCAGAACTCCGAGTTACAGCTCTGGCTAGGGATCAGAGCAAGGAGGAAAAATTTTCATCAAGCCAAAAATTTTTTTCATATAATTTACTATTAGCCCATCTGTATTTGCATTATCTCATATAATATCAGGTAAAGATAAGGTGTCAAAATTACAGAAGAGGTAATATGTTGTATTAAAAAGAGCATTGGAATAAATCTGAATTCTGGCTCCAGTTGTGTCACTAATTAACTACGTGACCTGGGTGAGTAATTTTCCATCTCGTTTTATGGATGTGGAAACTGGGTCTCAGAACTTGGAACTTTTAAGACTCTGCCTCCCAGTTTCATTATAAAGTATAAGGGGGGCAGGAAGGGCAGCAGCTGAGGATTGGTCTCTTTGAAAACAGGTACCCTTTGACTTTTCCAGCATGGTGGGGGGCAGGGTCATTGAATGTGATCCCCTTTGGAAGAGGGACTCTTTGGAATTGCCATTCTCTGCTGGCTTGTCTCAGTCATCTGAAAGAGAGGGCAGAGGAGACCTCTTTGAGAAGCTTTGAATTAAAACAGTGTATAGAGAACATGGAGTTAGGAAGGCGTGCAATCATTTCAAAGTCTGACAGACTAGGTGACCCTAGGCGAGTCACTTAACCACTGCCCCTAGATGACTCTAACATTGTAAGTTGAGGAGAAAGTTAAAGAAAGGCCCTCACTGGGAGCACCCTACACTTACAAAAGCACAGGTACTGTAAAAAAAAAAAAAGAAAGAAAGAAAGGAAAAGAATTGAGACTCAAAATGGGAGGAAAGGAATGGAGCAGCAATTAGGGAGCACATCTAGCAAGTATCAGGCACCATTTAGATAGCACAGACTTGAGTTCAAATCCAGCCTCCATCACTTACTAGCTATGTGATTCTGGGCAAGTCACTTAATTGCTGTCTGCCTCAGTTTCCTCATCTGTAAAATTGACATAATATAGCATCTACTTACCAAGGTTACCGTGAGGATCAAATAAGATGCCACTTGTAAAGTGCTTTTCAAACCTTAAAGCATCATAGAAATGCTTTATATTATTATAGAGGACTCCCCTCAATGCCAGGTTGTACCCGACCTTGATATAGAATAAATGCAATAGGAAAGGGGCAGGAAAAGCCCTTTTTCCCGTTCGATGTCTCCAGCTAGAAGGAGGAGGCCAGAGCATTTCTGTGATCACAGTGACCAGATTGAAAAACTCATGTCAGCAGACAGAATGGGGAGGGCCTAAGGGTCCAGTCTGGAGCAGAGCAAAGGCATGAGCCCAAGCCCAGAAGCCAGTGTAAGTAAGTAGCCTGGGGACCGAATCAGAGCAGGCGCTATTCCAGCTCATCGCCACTGGGTGGCAGCAGAGCGTTACTCTGCCGGGCCAGGTGTTAAACCTGGCACAGCTGTAGCCTCCTATGGGCAGGTACTTCTCCCCGAAGGATGGCAGAGGCGTTGGGGAGGGAAGCTGGGGAAGCATCCTGAGCCTCTAACGATTGGGCCTTTCGCTGTGAGCCACAGCAGGAAAGAAGAGGAAGGCGGAGGCCCTGGATCTTGTCCTATAGATTGAGACTTGTGAGTTTAACCCCTGACTCTCCTTTCCTTGCCTTGTAAGTCTGGGAAGACGAAGTCTGACCTACGCTCCTCCTTCCCCTCCCCTCCAGCCCCCGGAATCGATGTCTTCTGTAGGTCCCTGCTGCATCCCTTGTCCGTGCTTCTGTCCCCACCGTCCCTCCTAGCTCAGGCTAGTGCTCTCTAGACACTGTCAGTCCTTCAGGGACCAGGAGTGGGTGATGTGGAATTAGGCAGAGGATAGGGTGTGGACCTATTTGAGAATAGGCACCCCTAGCACTGTGATGCAGAGAAGATAAGGAGTCTTGGTTCAATTTGGATTTTTTTTTTCAGGGGCGGGGGGGATATCAAGAAAATGTAAGGCCTATCAAAACTAGTTGAAATATTTGGATTTATCCCCAAAAATCCTGGAGCTCAGTGTTTATTTAACCACCTTGTATTTATATATTGTAAGTATAAGTATGCAGGCTATCTTCCTCTTCCTTTACAAACCTTAAAGCAACATAGAAATGCTTTATATTATTATAGAGGACTCCCCTCATCTCCAGGTTCTATCTGACCTTGACATAGAATAAATGCAATGGGAAAAGGGCAGGAAAAGTCCCTATCCTATTCAATGTCTATAGCTCTTCCTCTCCCCTTTCCCCTCCCCCACCACGTAAACTCTTTGAAGATCAGAAACTATTCCAGGTTTGTTTGTGACTCTGTATCCCCAGGATCTAGCACAAATGCATGGCAAATAGTAAGGGCTTAATAAATAAGCTTTGATTGATTGACCTCTCATTGTCAAGGAAGAGGCCTTAGTTTTATTCCTCTCCACATCTCCTGCCTTCCCTGGCTTCCTTCAAGTCTCAGCTAAAATCCCAAGAAAACCTTCCTAATCTCTCTTAATTCAAGTGCCTTCCTTGTTGATTAATTTCAATTTATTTGGTAAATAGTTGTCATACTTGTTTGCATGTTGTCTCTCCCATTAGATTGTGAGCTCCTTGAGAGCAAGGGCAAATATACAAACATTTCTCTAATACCTCCCCCTTCTATTGTGGGTTGCCTGGAACATCTGCCCTGGAATACTGTGGCTCTACCCAGCCTGGACTCCTAGATCTCTAGATACCCCTGGATTCCCACTTCTGATTCTCCACTCCTTGCACCTAGAACTAAAAAGGATAAATGAAAAGGGTCCAAACCCCAGGGTCTGATGGCCTAAGTTTCAGGGAGGGAAGATATCCCTCAGACCATGCATGGTGCCACCTTTATGAGCCCATCAGCCTTAAACTTGAATGCAGGAAAAACCTCAAATATACCCAGTCAGGTGTTTTTAAAGATTAAAAATAGTTCTGGCAGTGCAGCCAATGGAATGAGTCTGTTTCCATCTATGCTAAACGAATTCAGAATGTCTTCACATGTGCCAGTTCTCACAGAAGATTTAGCATCTGGAGTTGACCACACATTACTCCATCACCTTTGGATGAGAAACGAAGTGTCCTGGGTGAGAATTCTTCCATGATTCCATTGATGCATAAAGGCTACCCACTGTGATCTGGGCAAAATTTTCTAAGTATCCATTTGTAAACAGAATACCCAAATCCTCTAGAGATTCCTGTACCATAGATGGTCTCCCTTAAAAGGTCCAGGAAAATTTCCTCTGCATCCTTATTCTAAGGATGCAGGTTACCCAAAACAGATTTCTCCTACTTCAAGGGTAATCCATATGGAATTTCATACTTGTCAAAGAGGTCAAGTGGGCTCAGTTTGAGAAGCAGCAAAGAAAGCTAAATATTCATGGCTTCTAGGTACAGGCAAAACTTGTCCTAAGAAACTACAGGGCATATTGCTTTCATAATAAGGCAAATAATCTAGGTCTATTAAAATACAAAACAAATATATGAAGTTTTACAATGAGCATTCTAGCAATATCAACTCCATATTTCTCACATTAGATTCTAAAACTACACATATGTCAGAATCAATAATATGGGAGATATGAGTATCTAAATATTCAAAGAATCAACAAATGCAAAGCTTCCAAAATTACATCAATGGAATTTATGGGGGGACACATAAAAAAATTAACTGTACAATTATAGCCTTTTTAAAAAGCCGATTTCTCTTGGATCTTACAAACTAGGATGTCCAAAATTTAAAGTTCCAGGTAGAGAATATCTCCAGTGACTCCCCAAAAGTTGAAGAGCCTAATTTTAATTCCAATGGTATCTCATATGTATAACATGGTGTTGATCTGGCTGTGCTCTCTGAGGGCTAGCTCTGTTACATTTTACCACCTCACACCCCCATTTTCCAGTACCCAGAGAAGTTAGGGAGTCTCTCTTCTCTGCTGTGGGCTCAAGCTCCCACCTATAGTGTTACACTTCTATTATAAGCCCAGTTATTAGGTCCCAGTTCCATTTAGTCACAATATTTGATTAGCTTTTTCATAGAAACATTTACTTCAAAGATATAGCAAGAACAAGAATGTAAACCAATTCTTTGGGGGTATAATCAAATTTAAGTTTACAATTCAATTTCTACATAGCATTAATCCCACCAAGTTCAAGTATAAAACCTATCCCTGGATCCTTTCTCCACCAGACATTGCTTCTGAGCCTGGGAGCAATACCCAACCTGAATTCCTGGACTCAGGGATCCCCATGATTTGAACCAAGGACTTGAGACTCCACTCACAATGTTAGAACAGATAAGGATAAAGGAAAAGCCAACCCTCCCAGCCCATTTCTTGGGACCACATATCCTAAGTGAGGCAGCACTCAGGCCCTCCTCTTTACTGCATGGTATCCCGCTGAAGAGGGTCACCCATAAAATGTTGAGGTATAGACCCCAAAATACCAACATGCCAAGTCCTGCTAAATGAATTCAACTCAAGTCTTCTCTCAGCCAAAGAAAAGTAAAGTTTATTGTATTGTAAAAGTTCGCTTGTATTGGACACAGAGTAACTCTGTGCTAGAAAATTCTGACGATCTCACACCATGGTGTGAGATGGCATGTTTTGTTTTTTTTTAAACATTTGATTTTAAAACTTTGAATTCCAGATTCTTTCCCTTCCTCCCTCATCACCCACCCTTACTGGAAATATAAGCAATTCAATATAAGTTGTACATGTATAGCTATGCAAAACCTTTCCATAGTGGATATATTGTGAAAGACTGACTATATTTCCCTCCATCCTATCCCGCCCCCTACTTGTTCTATTCTCTACTTTGACCCTCTCCTTTTTCAAAAATGTGTGCTTCTAATTACCCTCCCCACCAACCTGCCTTCTCCTCCATTATCCCTCCTCTCATCCCCTTCCCCCCTACTCTCCTATAGGGTGAGATACCCTATTTAGTGTGTATGTCATTCCCTCCCTAAGCCAAATTCAATGAGAGTAAGGTTGACCCATTCCCTTTTGCCTTCCTGTTCTTCCCCTCCATTATAACAGTTTTCCATTGCCTCTTCTATATGAGATAATTTACCTCCATTCTCTCCCCATCTCCTCTCATTATATTCCTCTCTCACCTCTCAATTTCACCTTTTAACTATCATCCCTTCCTATTCAATTGGTCCTGTGCCCTCTGTCTATGTATACCTGTACACATATATACACATACTCACATATGTATTCATACTCCCATATACCCTCCTGTGTAGAAATATGTATGTATGTATACACACACACACACACACACACACACACACACACATTTATATTCCCTTCAACTATTCTCATACTGAGAAAAGTTTCATAAGTTACAATTATCATTTTTCCATGTAGGAATGTAAATAGTTCAACTTTGATAAATTCCTTATGATTTCTTTTCTCTGTTTACTTTCTCACACTTTTCTTGCTTCTTGTATCTGAATGTCAAATTTTCTATTCAACTCTGGTTTTTTCCTCAAGAATGCTTGAAAGTCCACTGAATGGCCATATTTTCCCCTAAAACATGATACTCCGTTTTGCTGGGTAGGTGATTCTTGGTTTTAATCCCAGCTCCTTTGAACTCCAGAATATCATATTCCAAGCCTTCCTATCCCTCAGTATAGAAGTTGCTAGATCCTGTGTTATCCTGATTGTGTTTCCACAATATTCAAATTATTTCTTCTTGGCTGCTTGTAATATTTTCTCCTTGATCTGGGAACTCCAGAACCTGGCTATTAATATTCCTAGGAGTTTTCTTTAGGGGATCTATTTCAAGAGGTGATTGGTAGATTCTTTCAACCTCTATTTTGCTCTCTGGTCCTAAAAGATCAGGGCAATTTTCCTTGAGAATTTCTTGAAGGATGATTTCTAGGTTCTTTTTTTTGATCATGGCTTTCTGGTTGTTCAATGATTTTTAAATTATCTCTCCTGGATCTATTTTCCAGGTAAGTGGTTTTCCCAATGAGATACTTCACATTGCCTTCTATTTTTTCATTTGTTTGGAGCTGTTTAATAGTGTCTTGATTTCTCATAAAGTCCCTAGCTTCCATTTGCTCCATTCTAATTCTGAAGGAATGAATCTCCTCAGTGAGCTTTTGAGATTCTTTTTCCATCTAGCAAAGTTGGCTTTTTAAGGCATTCTTCTCCTCATTGCCTTTTTGAGCCTCTTTTGCCATTTGAGTTAGTCTATTTTTTAAGGTGATATTTTCTTCAGTCAGGTTGTTGACTCTCTTTTCATGATTTTCTTGCATCATTCTTATTTCTCTTCCCAGTTTTTCCTACACTTCTCTTATTTGATTTTCACAATCCTTCTTAAGCTCTTCTATGGCCTGTAACCAGCTCATATTTTTCTTGGAAGCTTTTGGTACAGGCGTTCTGACTTCATTGTCTTCTTCCTGTTCCATGCTTTGATCCTTTTTGTCCCCAAAATAGGATTCTAAGGTTTGACTGCTGTGCTTGCTTTGCTTTCTTTGCTTGCTCATGTTGCCACTCAATTACTTGACTTTTGAGCTTTTTGCCACAGTAGAACTCTGCTTCCAGAGAGGAGAGCTTTGTCCCAAATCTCTGGGGTTTTCACAGCTGCCAGAGCTATTAGTTGGGTGCCCTCTCTGAAGCCTCCACATGCTCTGGCAAGCTGGTAGCACACCCTAGGACCTCCACCCTAGACAGCAATCCAGATCCAAGCAGGTTAAAGCAAGAGCGATTACCCCTCAGAATGGTCGCTTGGTCCCCCTACAATCTGTAGGCCAGGAGCTCTGAAGCAGCCATGCAGCAGCAGCTGCCATGCTTCAGCCTCTTCTCCCTCCAGGGGCAGAGGCTGGACCACACTTCTGGACCCCCTGTTCCCAAAGTCCACACTGACCTTTTACTTTGCCTTTGGCGTTTATGGGTTGATAATTCTGGAAACCATCACAGCTCCTGGTGACTCACTCTCCCGATGTCCCTCCAGCCATAGCTGGTCGGGGCCACCCTATGGCTAAAACCATGGGCTCACGCAGGGCTGGGCTCTGCTCCCAGCTCAGGGTGATGGACCCTTTCTGTCTGCCTGACAGGCTGCCTTCAGCAGGAGATTTGTTTCTCTCTGTCACTTTGTGGGTTCTGTAGCTCTAAAGTTTGTTTAGAGTCATATTTTATAGGAATCTGAGGTGGTCATGGGGGGAGCGCACAGAGTTTTCCTGCTTCTATGCCACCATCTTGGCTCTACCCTGAGATGGGTCTTATATACAGAAAGGTTGTAGGAGGAATCTAGGGGTGGTCTCAGGGAGGAATTTGGGGACCGTCTTCAGGAGGAGTCAATAAGGTCAGGTAACAGTTGATTTGGATAGATATTTTGATAGGCTGAAGGGTGGGAAGTAGATGGACAATGGAGGGCCAAGCTAGTAACAAAGTTTTGGGCAGAGCCACAATGAAAGGCTTATGGACTCATGCAAATTCCTCATCAAATGGGACGATTCAATCAGAGTTCAAGGGGGTTCCCAGAGCCTACATCTCATTACTGCAGTGAGTGAAAATGTCCCCTTCAAATATAAATATAGGAAAAAAAAATGTGTTCAGTGAAGTAATTTTAAAGATATAGACAGTTCTGGCTTCACAGTCAATGAAAAAGACTCTTCCCAACCATGTGGTAGTCCAATGCAGTGTCCATGCATGTGTCCTGGGACCAAATCCTCAGTGTCTTCCAAGTGGGTGATACCATCCTTTGATGTATCCATTTGAGTATGTGCCAAACTCTTTCCACATATAATGGAGGAACTTGAGACTGTGGATTCAAAGAAGCCTATAAATTGAGGAAAACTAAAATTATGCTATATCATTTAAAAAGCAATTCTACTCTGTAATTGATCCTAATCCCCATTTTGTCAAACCCCATTTCTCCAAGTAGCACAAAAGGCCCACCATTCCCAGTACAAATTAAAGGTGTGATTGATCAGATCAGTCCTAGCCTCCAGGACATTTGCTTGCTAACCAATTTAACCTAGGACCCTAGTTTCATTTACCTTTAAACAAGGAAGCAAAAGCTTAGGCTGCACTCCTCCCCAAGGGCCAACTCTCCTGTCCTTGACTCTCCTTGTCAAAATCAGAGGTGGTTTGATCTCCCCAAGGGGAAGGATGATGGGGGTGATCCTGCCTAGGGCAGTTCAAATTTTCAAGTCAAGATCTCTGAGAGGTAATTGAGGCCCATAAAGCAATTTACTTTCCTTAATTATCAGAGAGATGAGCTTGGTCTGCCACAGCTGAAAGCCAATCCGCAGTCTCCAGGACTGCTAATTGTAAAACTTCCCAACGATCTCAACCCCCTCCTGTCTTTTGGTGACTTGATAAAAATGGTCTTTTCCATCCCATCACAGTCCAGATTTTTCTGAGGTGGCTAGCGTGACCCACTATTAACAGCTATTCAAGTGACTATTAATAAATTATCTTACCCAGAAAAAAAAGTGCCTCAGTTTCATTTTAGTAGTCAGAAAATTTACCCAAACAAGTTGTAGTGGACATTAGGGACATCATCTTGTCCCCAAGGACTTTCTCCATTGTAGTAGGTTAATCACAGCCATATAAGGGTTGTCTCCATAGTGTACCTATGTTCTCCCCGGGGTAGGACTCATTTGTTTTTGAGAATTTAGGGTTTGGGAGTTTTTTTAAGATAATTTATTTATTTTTAGTTTTCAACACTCACTTCCATGAGTTTTAAATTTTCTCCTTCCCCAAAACAGAATGCAATCTTGAAGAGGTTACCCATAAAGAGGGTTAGGGATGCTCTGGAGACCCCAAAATACCAACATGCTAGGTCCTGCCGAATAAATTTGACTCAAGTCTTCTTTCAGCCAAAGAAAAGTAAAGTTTATTCAAAGTTCACTTATATTGGACACACACACACAATTGTATTGTGCTAGGACATTCTATGGTGCTCTCACAGACATGGAGACAATATGGGGTCTTATATACAGAAGGATGTGGGAGGAATCTAGGGGTGGTCTAGAGGAGGAGTTTGGGGAGGGTCTTCAGGAGGAGTTAATGAAGTCAATGAGTGATCAAGGGTGGGAAGTTGCTGGAGACTACCTGGAGACTACAGACAATGGTGGGCTAGGCCAATTCAGGGGTCGATTGATATTTTTATAGGCCCAAGGTTGGGAAGTCTAGTAACAGAGATTTGGGTCCAGCCACAAGGTAAGGCTTATTTCCTCATCAAATGAGATGATTTAATCAGAGTTCAAGGGGGCGTTTCACAGAGCCTGTACCTCAAGGACTCAAGGAGAGCTGGAGGGGGCTCCCAGAGCCCATACCTCATCATTTCCCCCTCAAACAAATGGGACCCAAATTTCTTTGGGATAAAGGGTGAAGGTCTCAGCTTCTGAAAATGCTTCCTGCTGGCAAGGGGCATAAAGCTGTCCCTGCCTCTCTGGGTCCCTTTCAAGGGGGTCAGACTTTACATTCAAAGGGTCAGACTCTGGAATGTGGATGATGCCAGGTCCAGTGAGTTGGAGAACTTGGATTCAGTCGGAAATTTAGATAGCCTTAGTGGTCCATCCAGAGGTTAATGGCTTGAACCCTGGAGGAGACAAACCTGGCAAAGAGGTTAAGGAAACAAAGACCAAACAGGCATCAAGAAAAGAACAGAGGAAAGACAATTTCCCAGCTGGAATTAAAGATAACTATGTCAAGACCAAAAGGAAAAGGGCAGTTATAATTTCACCTCTTTTTATCCTTTTTGCTAGAGGGGGCTGGGGCCTTCCTAAACATTAGCTTGACATCCTCCAGTAGCTCACAGGTATATTCTGGAGTCTCTGGGGGGAAGCAAGAGGTGGTACTGGTTTAATCCTAGAATTATGAGTCCAGCTGGGGAAACCTTTGAGCTTTACTGCCATTGGAGTGGTGAGTATGACTTGGTAGGGTCCCTTCCATTTGACATCTAACTGTTCTCCTTTTTGGGTTTTCCATGACTTTAAGTAGACCCAGTCTCCAGGTTGTACTGCAGGAGGACACTCCTTTTCATTGCCAAGAGGTTTGGGGACATACTTATTGGCATATTCAGTCAGAGCATTCCTGACAGCTCCTAACTGAGTTGCAAATTGGGTAATTAAATGCTGTTTCTGGGTCTACCAGCATGTCAGAGGTTAGGAAAGGCCTTCCATACATGAGTTCAAAGGGACTAAGCTTGATATTTTCCCGAGGTGTGATTCGGACTCTGAGCAGCCCAATGAGGAGATTCTTAACCCAATCTTCTCGAGTTTCTATGCACAACTTAGTAAGGACCAGCTTAAGGGTATAATTCATTTTCTCTACTTTACCAGAGGATTTTGGATTCCAGGCTGAGTGGAGGTGGTAATTGATTTTAAGTGTCTTTGCCACTGCCTGGGTTATCTGTGAAATAAAACCTGGGCCACTGTCACTCTGTAAGGAGCCAGGCAAGCCAAAACAAGGTATGATTTCCTTTAATAGGAACTTTAATACCTCCTGAGCCTTTTCAGTTCTGCAAGGGGAAGCTTCTACCCAATTAGTAAAAGTGTCAACAAAAACCAAAAGAAATTTGAAACCCCTACATGGGGGTATATGTGTAAAAATCTATCTGCCAATCTTCACCTAGGTAGGTACCCCTCCTCTGAACAGGTTTTAAAAGGGGAGGAGGTTTGACTGCCCCTTCGGGATTCACCTGAGCTCAGGTTGGGCAGGCCGGACAGACTTGTCTGATGGTTTCTCTTAGCTTACTGTCAGAAAAAAATGGGCTTTATCAGAGACTGAAGGGCATTCTTCCCCAGGTTTGTGGCCTGGTGTAAGCCAAAAAGCAGCTTCTATTGACTTTCTTCTGGGATTAGAAGTTGTTCTGAGGGTGTTTGAAACCACCCAGAGGAGGAAAGAGAGTATCCTGTTTCTTTAGCAAGGGCCTGTTCCCAAGGGCTGTATGAAGGTATGAAGGAATCTGGGAGCTGTGAGAGTAGAGAGGCCAGTATAGTCAACTGGCAGACAGCAGAGGTATACAGAAAAAGGCATCTTTGTGATCTAGGATGGAAAACCATTGGGTGCCCTCAGGGATCTGAGTAAGTATTGTATATGGGTTGGGGACTATGGGGTGTATAGGGATGACAACTTTGTTAACAGCCCTGAGATCTTGAACCATTCGGTATTCTCCATTAGGCTTTTTTACAGGAAGAATCGGGGTGTTACATGGAGATTGGCAAGGGACAACGATTTTATATTTTAGGAATTTTTCAGTAAATGGTTGTAGTTCTTCCCAGGCCTCAGGCTTAATTGGATATGGACAGTGATGGGGGAACACATTAGGATCTTGGAGGTGAACAGTAACTGGGGTGGCATGAGTAGCTCTCCCAGGAAATCCCTGATCTGAGACAATTGCCTCAACTGTCTCCCACACTTCTGGGGTAACATGGGGGGGGGGGGGTCTGATGAACAGAAGGCAAAGGGAGATGGGAGGTTTAACTAGAGAAAATTGACTCCCCAATTTCACCATCAGGTCCCTTCCCAACAAGGGGGCAGAGCAAGAGGAAATAATAAGGAAGAAGTGTTCAAACAACAGATCCTCAAATAGGCAGGGGAGGGGGTATATCTCTCAACATCCCTTAGTTTTCCCTTCCATGCCCATGACCCGATTGGTCGAGGGCTGAGTAGGGCCAGAGTAATTAATTAAAACAGAGAATATAGCTCCTGTATCGATCAGAAAGTGGGTAACCTTACCTTTGACCTTCAGGCTTGCCCAGGGCTCAGCAATGGAAATGGAGAAGGTGGGAGCACTGCCAAGCCCCAGGCTTCCCCATCATTATGAATCTTGAGAAGACTGGAGGACAGGGTACTGGGAGGTGGCTCTACCACTTTTACCTTGGTGACCATCCTTCCTCCAATGTCCCTCCTGGTTAGATGGGCACAGTTCTAGGGGCCTTGGTTCCTGGGGCTCCCTCTGGGTGGGTGCCCTGGAAGGGCACTCCTTGGACCAGTGACCCTCCTTGTGGCATCAAAAGCAGGTTTTCCCCCTGCCCAAGTGACTAGGCTTCCTCCAAGGGGGTCCCCTGGAGGGGCTTTTCCTGGCCATGGCAGCAGCCAAGAATCAAGCATGTTCTCTGTCTCTGGTTCATTCCCTGCATTCTTTCTCCTCTGCTGCAACCAGGTCTCTGTTATTAAAGAGTCCAAAGGCCATCTCCAGTAATCGGGCCTGAGGTGTTTGGGGTCCCATTGCCAATTTCTGCAGTTTCCTCCTAATATCTGGGGCAGAATGACTAATAAAAATACATGTTAAGGATTGCTGCCCCTTCTATAGAGTCAGGATCTAAATTTGTATACTTTTTAATAGCTTCTACAGATCTATCTAGGAAAAGGGCAGGGTTTTCTTGATTTGTCTGAGAAATTTCTCTACCTTTCTGATAATTTACTTGCTCTTGAAATGCAGTTCTTAGGCCTTATAATAGGCAAAATACCATATGGTCTCTCTTCTCTCTGTCCTCCCAGATAGGATAATCCCATCCTGGGTCACTAGTGGGAACAGCAGATGTTCCTGGGGGGGGGTGGGGGGTGGTTCTGGGGTCATTGCTAGCCAAACAATCCCCAAATTTCTGGGCTTGTTCCCAGATTCTCCTCTTCTCCTCAGTGAAACAACAGGTAGAGAAGAGGCTATGCAAATCACCCCAAGAAAGCTCAGACTGCAGGGATAAGTCCCAAAAGCCTTCAGTAAACTTTGTTGGGTTTTCAGAGAATTTACCCAACTTTTCTTTAATTTGATTGAAATTGGAAATAGAGAATGGGACATGCACTCTAGTTGTCCCACCTGACGAGAGAGCCACTTCCCTTAAGGGAAAAAGTCCTGAAGGTTCTATGGGGATAGGGGCTTGGGAAGGGAGATTGGAAGTCCCACTTCCTGTGAGAGAGTGACTGATGGGGTTCTGGCTGAACTGGATCAGACTGCAAGACTGAGGGATCTGGATGGCAAGGGGGAAGGTCAGCTGGCACAAGAAAGGGGGAAGGGGTCAGAAGAGAAGATACCTCTATGACTGCCTTGGGGGTAGGGCCTGAGGCTGGAGTGGATGTTGCCTCAGGGGGAGGGGCCATAGAGGGAGGCTCCTCAGAAATTCATTTTTAGACACTTTAGGCTTTATTGATGATCTTCTACACAATTCGCTAAAGGGAAAAATCTGGAAAGGACTTTTAGATTAGGCTGGGACCTGAGTAGGGTTCCCTGAGGGGGGAGGGGCCATGCTGGGAGATGCAGGGTAGGATATATGGATGATGTAGGAGGCAGGAAATGAGGGGTGTTAGGCTAGAGGAAAAGGGAAAGGGGAACCAAGGAGAAAAGGGTTGGGGTGCAGCAGAAGGGGCTGGGGGTGCTGCCTCAGTGACCTGAGCAGGAGTTGCTGAGGGGGGGAGGGGCTGGGGCTGAAGCCATAAGAAAGGGATCATTTAATTGGTCCCTATTACCCCTCTGTGGAGGGGCTCTAGCTTCAAGCATCTCAGTCTTTCCTGAGAACCTTGTTCTGAGAAAGTTCAACAAAAGCCATTAAGTAAGCAACTTCAATCCATCTTCCTTCTCTGCGACAGTATGATTCTTTTTAAATAAAGTATTATCTTTAAATACTTTAAATAAAGTATTATCTTTTAAAGTCCCAAAAATAGGCCACAATTCATGGTTTTCTAGGGGTATGTAGGCTAGTGTTGCAAAAAAACCCAACTTTTCCTTTTTAAGGTCTCCAGAGAAACTAAAATTTTTCCAATATTGTAAAAGACAACCCAAAGGTGAACTTTTGGGAGCTACAGGCATAGGGCCTGGAAGTCCCTTCCTCCATAAAGGAAGGTTTCAGAGTAAGCCTTGAAAAGCAAACAACAACAACAACAACAACAAAAAACCCACAAAAAAAGTACCTGAAGTTTTCCCAGTTCCCTAGCACTGAGAGAATTGAAAGAATCTAGCTTACTTTTCCAGATGGGGCATCTGTCCTGGTCCTCCATTCTTCAGAAGCTGCACATATGTCCATGTTTTTCCAGTCCCGGCTGAAGAAGAGCTTGAGATTAGCAGTGTTTCTGGTTATCAGGAAACCATAAAAATGAAGAGGTTACACATAAAGAGGGTTAGGGATGCTCTGGAGACCCCAAAATACCAACACACTGGGTCCTGCTGCATGAATTCAACTCAAGTCTTCTCTCAGCCAAAGAAAAGTAAAGTTTATTAAAAGTTCACTTGTATTGGACAGAGTAAGCCTTGCTAGGTCATTCTATGGCGCTCACACACATAGAGACAAGATGGGGTCTTATATACAGAAGGATGTAGGAGGAATCTAGGGGTGGTCTAGAGGAGGAGTTTGGGGAGGGTCTTCAGGAGGAGTTAAAGAGGTCAATGAGTGATTAAGGGTGGGAAGTTGCTGGAGGCTACTTGGAGCCTACAGACAATGGTGGGCTAGGCCAGTTCAAGGGTGGATTGATATTTTGATAGGCTCAATGGTGGGAAGTCTAGTAACCAACGTTTGGGTCCAGCCACAATGTAAGGCTTATTGCCTCATCAAATGAGATGATTTAATCAGAGTTCAAAGGGGGTTCCCAGAGCCTGTACCTCAAGGACTCAAGGAGAGCTGGAGCGGGCTCCCAGAGCCCATACCTCATCAATCTGATATAGGCTCTACATATACATCAGGCTTCATATTTGTGAAAGGAGCAGCTGAAAGATATGATAGGATTTAGGCTCTTGGGAATCCCCTTGAATCCTCCCACTTGATGAGGCATTTGCCTGAGACCATACACCTTACATTATCACTAGGCCCCAATCTCTGTTACCCTTAACCTAGCCTAGCCCTCCCCTGTCTGTCATCTCCAGGGAGCCTTCAGCTATTTCCCACCCTTAGTCCCATTCCTAATCCTACTTCAATTCCATCACAGATCCTCCTTAGACTCCTCCTCAAGACCCTCCCCAAAGCCCTCCTCTAGACCACCCCAGATCCCTCCCACAGTCTTTCTGTATATAAGATCCATCTTGCCTCCATGAGGCTGCTGAGATTCAGTCTAGCTCAGACTTGGTCTGTGTCGGATTGTTCTGGTCCCACTTGTTAATACAAGTGTCACAAATGCTCAGGCTCCTTAAGAATCTACCCATTACGGCAAATCATAAACTTTGTTTTGCTTTGGCTGAGAGAAAGCTTAAGTCGAGTCCATTCAGCAGGACCCAGAGTGTTGGTATATTGGGGTCTTGAGCACCCCTAAGCCCCCAGACCTCAACAGATAGAGCAGTGGGTTTGAAGTCAGGGAGATCAGGATTAAAATCCTGTCTTAAACACTTATCGGGGGCGGCTAGGTGGCGCGGTGAGTAGAGCGCTGGCCCTGGAGTCAGAAGGACCTGAGTTCCGATCCGGCCTCAGACACTTAACACACACAAAAAAAACTTAGCCGTGTGACCTTGGACAAGTTACTTAACCCCAATTTGCCCTCCAAAAAGCAAAAAAAACAAAAACAAAAACAAACACTTATCAATGTGTTCCTTAACAAGTCATTTTCATCTTTGTTTCCTCACCTCTAAAATGGGGATAATAATAAGCCAATAAACCATAGTACTTACCAGCACAGGGCTATGAGGATACTACACATAAAATAGCTTGCACAACCAAAAACAGTCTATATCCATGCCAGTTATTGTGATGATAGGGATGGTGTGAGAAAGCCTGGGAAATGCTCTCCTGATGTCGACCTCAGCATTGAGAAGGCACAGGTGTGAATGCTGCAAAGGTGGTTTTTGTTTTGTTTTGTTTTTTTCCCCATAGTCCCTTCTGGTAAAGTGGTATTTAAGTAAGTTTTCTCATATACCAAATGGCGAAATAAGACTAGTCCATGCAACCTTTTAGTGAGCATGAAAGCAATTGTTAGACATCAAAAACTTTGAAAACTATGAGATTCTGTGCAGGTGTCAATGATGAGTATTAATAATGCTTTACCCCTCTTCCCTTCTCCCCCTCCTCCTCTTCCCCCATCCTCTCTCTCTACCCCCTCCCTCCTCTCAGATCAGAGATATACATGCCATAATCCTCTCCATCCCTCTGCCCCTTTTTCTCTCCCCCTCTCTTTCCCTCTTCTCCCCCTCTTTTCCCATTTTCCATCTTTTCCCCACTTTCCCTCTTCCCCTTCTCCCCTCCGCTTGTTCTCAGATCAAAGTTATATGCATACATATACATGTATGTGTATATATGTATTTTATTTATATACATGTATGGTGCCATATGCTCTCTCCCCTTCTCCACCTTTCCCCACCCCCAGATCAAACAGAGAGATATATGATGCCATATCCTAGCTTAGCCAGCCAGGCCAAGGCTGCCACAAACCAGCTTTCCGGAAAAGGAATAAATGGCTTTATCCAACAGGCTCAGGAGTCAGCTGAGTATTTATTAGGTAGCTGATAAGATAGCCTGAACTGTTTGACAAAGGTTTCCTACCTCTGCCTTTTCTCTAGTCCCATTTCTGGAAGTCCTGGCTTAGAATTTAGCCATCTACTTTCTTTCCATGCCCTTTTTGCCCTATAGCTCCATGATAGGACCATTATGTACCAAGGTCTCTCCCATACCCCACCCCCACCAAAGGGATCCCCTTTCAACTCCTCAAAATGAGTAAGGATCCTTAAAGCAACAAATCTAGGACTTGATTGACGTAAGTTTCGGGCTTTGCCTTCTTTGATGCAGCTTCCTGGTGGCCTCCGACTGCATTAAAGTGGCTTTCCCGTCACCTGGGGCAACTAGGTCACCTAGCCTGGAGTCAAGAAGATCTTAATTCAGATCTAGCCTCAGACATTTTTTTTTTTAAGCAATTGGGGGTAAGTAACTTGCTCAAGGTTACATGGCTAGTCATTATTTATGTGTGGGTGCTCATTTTCTGAGACCGGATTCGATCTCGCTCTTACTGCACCACCTAGCCGCCCCCAGTCTCAGACATTTAATAGCTGTGTGACCCTGGACAAGTCACTTAACACTATCTGCCTCAGTTTCCTCATCTGTAAAATGAGCTAGAGAAGGAAATGTCAAACCACTCCAGTATCTTTGCCAGAAAGCCCCAAATGGGGTCATGAAGAGTAGGACATGATTGAAATGGCTAAACATCAAAAAAGAATAAAAGGTCTTCCCAGTGGAGTCAATGCCCTTTACATCTGGTAGTATACCAAATGTATACTACCAGTATACATTTGACATCAGTCACCACATCCTATACTAACATGTTTTCATGTGGAGACAAGAAGGGGCTTCATTTAAAGAAACTAAGCTGTATCCTTATTGCATACCCTTGCTATGTTAGGGCTAAATAAGCCTTTTGTTAAGTGCTGAATGAGTTCTGAATACCCCACTTCATTCCAACCTTTAACCTGAGCTAACAAGGTTCCAGTGTCAGGCCTACCCCTAATAAGCCCTTACTGTCTGGTGTTTGAAGCAATGTGTTTGGGGAGGGGGGGGGCCTGTGACAAATGATGTTCCCCAGGAAATGAGAATCCTACCCCCTTCTTCTAAAGATCTTTTGACCATACAGAAATACTTAAAAGATCTTCGGTTTGGGCCACTTACTTGGTGTAGATTAGGCCCACTTACTTATACAGATTCCACCCTGTCTAGACAGGGTTTCAGATACTGTGACACACTCCCATGATCCTCTCTGGCATAGCTTCAAATGAATTTGAGCCAGAACAAAAGGGAGGGGAGGGAGATAAGGGCAGTGTGAAGAAACAGATAGGTTAAAATATCCTGCTAAAGGCCACATAGCTATTAAAGTTTCACCTGCCTACTCAGCCCAAATCCTGTTTCTCTTATGCATATCTGTCAGTAGCAAAGCCTGAGTGCATTGGTGCTATATTTCAGTCAGTGAAAACCTCAGTTTCCATTTATGTAAGTTGAAAGATAGTTGCTGATAGGCACTGGTAGAAGGATCTTCCTCACTGGAAGTTCCCTCTACCAAGGAAATCGCCAGGTTAGATCTTATTTGCCACTGTCAAATCAGTCTTGAACAAGTAAACTAGCTCTTATGTTCCATCCCTGATCAAAAAAACCCTTAAGTTGGCCCTACTGATGTTGCTCTCTCACAAATGAAGAAAAAGTCTCAGAAAGGTCAAGTGATTTGCCTTTGGTGACATGACTAATAAATGTCCAAAGCAAGATTCAAATCTGTTTCTTTACTCCAAAGGCAACACTCTTTCCACTATTCTGACCTTACAAAGACAGCTGTGTCATGTATGGATTTTTATATAGTAACCTACTTTTGTTCCACCAACCCATAGAGAAGAAATATGGCACAAGACAAAGGGCATGAACTGAGTCAGCAGCTGAATTTGCATCCCAGTGGTGCCACTGACCTGCTGTGTCCCCTCACTTCTGTGGGCCTTAGTTTCCTTGTCTGTAAAATGGGTTTGGATTTATTGATCTCTAAGATCCTTCCTAAAATTAGCCTTCCATGACTCTGTTATCTATAATTAATAGTACTATAATAACACTTTGTGTGCATTTTTTTCATCTGAGCCCTACAGAAATCCAGTAAGGGTAGTAGCAGAGAAGGCATTCTTATCCTGGAGTCCACAGACCTTCAATGGGTCCATGGATGGATTTCAGGGAGTCCTTGGACTTAGAGAAGAAAAACAAATTACATCTTTATTTTCACTAACCTCTAACTGAAATTTAGCATTAAAAATAATCTGAGAAAGCCTCTGTAGGTTTCACCAAACCACCAAAAGAGTGACACAAAAAAGTTTAAAATCTAGCTCTTCTCTCCTCTCCCCTTCCTTCTCCTCCTGTTCTCTCCTCTCCTCACCCAAATGCATGCAATAAACCCATTATTATCACCATCTTGTATATGAGTACACTCAGGTAAAGGACATTGCTAAGTGACCTATCATAGTCACTCAACCAATGGAAGATTGAGACACAAACTTAGACCTCCCAGGATTTTCCCGTTTGATACTGGGCAGTTCCATTTTCCTCTTTGGGAATTAGTTTTCTCATCTATAAAGTGAGGGGTGAAGTGATGAGATTTGATGTCTAAGGTTCTTTCTAGATCTAACGATGCTGTAAAAAGGTTGGCCCTCAGCTTAAAAGAAAAGTGCATTTGCTGATTCAGAAATGATTGTGAATTTCAGAGGGCTGGAGGGCAAGCAAAGGATGCCTTTCTGTTCCTAAGGGCTCCCTGGTCTGGAAGGATGGGAAGGATTCCCCTTGCCTACCATAAGTCTTCAACCAAGCATCAGCTCTGGCCCTTGTCTCAGCCTGGCTTCCCAGTGTTCACCGTTCTGTTGAGTAGAACAGGCAAGAAGAGAATGTTCTGTGGCTTTAAGTTGTGACAGTAATGGAGAAATGCTGAGGGCCCAATCATCCTTTGCCAGAAACACTTGATAAATGTTCTTGACTTGACTTGACTTACCTAAAGTAACACAGCTGACTTAGAAACCATCAGAGCTAGGATGAAACTATAAGATAAAGAGGGTTGGATTTAGGCACATAGATTTAGAACTAGCAGGGACACCTAGTACAACTCCTTCATTTCACAGGTGAGCAAACTGAGACCCAGAGAGATGAAGTGGCTGGTCCAAAGTCACACAAGCAGTAATTATCAGAGGTTGGGTTTGAATCAAGTCCCTCTGACTCCAGAGCTGCTGCTCCTTCCCTTGGACTGTGATAACTTTAATGACATCGGAGATCTGAAGAGATCCAATAGCTTGTCCAGAGTCACAAAACTACTGAGTGATTGAACTAGGGTTCTCTTGTGTCTTTCCTTTTGGGGTTTTGTGGTCTTTTAAAGAACCTAGGCTTAATGGCATGACCCTGAGCTGGTAATGACCGGGCAATAAAAGGTAAATGTCCTGGGCCAATAATATTGATCATTACAAAGTCCTAAGAGAGAAGAGGATTCTTCGTAGAGCACAGAACTTCTTTTTCAGAAGGAGATATTACAGAGGTCTTATACCCAGATCTGGGAGGAGCAGGGCTGGAGGAATCAATGGAATCAGCTCTGGTCTTATCACTGGTCCTCTCCCCCACCTGCCTTTGAAAGGGCCTGATTGTAGAGTTTTCTAGGTTTCCCAGTTCACTCTCCTCTCCATTTCCCTGATTTGCCTCCCTTTAGTCTCTTTCCCCCAGGGGCCCTGGGATTAATTTTCACTGAACTGTCAGTACAAATAACTCCTTACATGAGGGGAAAGGATGGATTTAGCTGACTGTTGGGAAACCCTGGCCCAAGAACAGGAGCCTGCCAGAGACTGGGAGCTTCCAGACATTCTAAGAGGGTTCTTCTGGCCTCAGGACCATTAAGGGGTATGTAGGTCACCAGCCTGTGGATTTTGGCACCAACACTAACCAGGATTCCCCTCTTCGCCATGCTCCTGGCCACAGAACTATGGAGACACCCTAGAATGTAGAAGAGCCCCTAAGTGTTAAGTCAAGAGTTTGGGTTGGGATTTTAACCTGAAGATGGGAGGTCCTGAGGCATCTAAATGAGAGACAGGTTCTGAATCTGTGATCTCTTTTCCAAGGGCTACTAACCATTAGTCTTAAAGGAGACTACATTCTCTATTCAATTCAATGAGCATTTATGAAATGCCTAAATATGTAAATCCTTTTTTTTTTTAAAAACTCGGTTCAGATGACACCTGCTATATGAAGCCTTTCCATATCCCCTCAGCTTTAAGAGTCCTGGTCCCCAGGGCACCTAGGTGGCACAGTGCATAGAGCACCAGCCCTGGAGTCAGGAGGACCTGAGTTCAAGTCTGGCCTCAGACACTTAACACACACACACACACACACACACACACACACACACACACACACACACACAGACTAGCCATGTGACCTTGGGCAAGTCACTTAACCCAAACTGCCCTCCAAAAAAAGCAAAATATATAAAAAAAAATTTTAAATGAAGGATGAAGAACAACAAATAAACAAAACAATAAGAAGAAATTAAAGCTCAGTGAGTTTGTGATTTTTTTCCAGGGTCATCCAGCTAAGCAAAGCCAAGGGACCCAGATCTGAATTCTGGTTCTGCTCCTTGTATGACCTTGAGCAAGCCTCTGCTCTTTTTTGGACGCTGCTTTCTTTGTCTATAAACTGAGAAGGACACTGGGTAATTTCTAAGCCCCTGATCCATGGGCCCTTCCTTCCTTCTGATTTGAGATGGTGGAGAGTGAACATTGGAGAACTCCTCTCAGATCCCCTACTTAGGGAGAGGCTCCAAGGTAGACACCACATAATTTTTCACCTGGCTGCAGGACTTTATCATGTCCCAGTATAAAACATGTAGGTTTTCTATAACAATCTATCTTCACCATCAAGAACAATGACATCACTACATTTGGACTCTGAGGACTCACTCCCTGATGTGTTTTATGAGGAAGCAGAATTGCATTTAAGGAGACAAAGTCTGGAACAAAGCATTCTCTTCTCTACTATATGACAAGTGGAGCCAATAAAGTAATTAGACTAAGATTAAGATAATAGGATAAAATTCCCTTCCAGATCTAAATCTTATGACCTGTGAACTATAATATATGTCAGTCTGACACATCTCAAAGAATTATAGACTCTTAGAGATGGAAGAGACCCTCAGAGAGCCTGAGGTACAATCTCCAAGCCACCCCTAGGAATCCCTTTACAACTCCATCAAGCAGGAATAAAGTCTCTACTGGCACACCTTTGAAGAGGCAGTGGGGCAGTAGTAAGAGCCCAGACTTGAGTCAGAATTCCTGATTCGGTTGCTTGCTGTCTGGGCAATGGTGCGCTGTCACTTAATCTCCCTAAATCATAATTTCCTCAGGGGTTTGGAGCCCTTATGGCTCTAAATTTAATCAGCCTATGACTTCCAGCAAGAGGAATTCCTACTTCCTGAGGCACTCCATTACATTGTCAAAATCCTCACATTATGGGAAAATTCTTCCTTATACCAAGTAGAAATCAGCCTTTCTAGGACTTTAACCCACTGATCTTAGTTCTATCCCCTAGGGCTACACAGAATAATTCTAATCCCTCTTTTTCATGAAAGTTCTTCAGATATGTGGAACATCCATGTACTAGACCAGGGGTGGGGAACCTGCTACCTCGAGGCCGCATGTGGCCTTCCAAGTCCTTGAATGTGGCCTTTTGATTGAGTCCAAGTTTTACAGAAGAAATCCTTTTATTAAGGTGATTTGTTCTGTGAAGTTTGGATTCAGTCACACCACGTGTGGCCTTGAGGCCACAGGTTCCCCACCCCTGTATTAGACTCTAAAGTATTATCTGAACTTTACATCTTACTAAATGTGTAACAGAGTATTCTCCCCATGGAAGACCCTTAATAATTATTTTATTTTGTTTTAAATTGAATGAATGAAATCCATCTTCTCTAGGATGCTCATTCACAATTCCTATATGGTCTCCAGTCCTCTGATGTCTTATCACCATACTATAGATAACATTCCAATTTGTCAATGTCCTTCCTAAAATACAGTGCCCAGAACTAAAAACAATGCCCCAGATTGGGTTGGAACAGAACAAAGGTTCTGTCTAATATAATCCTCAATGCACCCAAAGAGAAGGAAGGGAGACAGACTTTCTCCTAAGACCCTCCAAGTTGTCTTCATTCTAAATCTAACATTTGAGTCTGTTAATGATATGTACATGACCAAGCACATGTCAAGCATCTAAAAAGTTGAAACTGATGAGCTCTCTTAAAGAAAGGTAGGGTGACAGAGTGGATTAAATCCTGGCTTTGGCATCAGAGGACCTGTCTTCAAATGTCCACTTTGCTATTGACTTTCTGTATAACCCTGAGTTACTTAACTTTTCTGAGCCTCAGTTCCCTCATCTGTGAAATGAAGGGATTGGACTAGGTGATCTCCAAAGCTCCTTCCTGCTCTAAATCCTGTTAGTTTGCTGTTGAGTTGTTTCAGTCCTGTCCAATTCTGCGTGACCCCATTTGGGTTTTTCTTGGCAAAGATACTGAAGCGGTTTGAAATTTCCTTCTCCAACATTCAGAATCATTAGGATGGGGTGGGTGTGATGGGACAGAAGTAGGTTAATCATTGAGGAGAGTCCAGACAGGTTATCCTTGGTAGAGTTAACCCAGTATCAGAAAATTAGGATGGGGTGGTATCAGCTGCATGGATAGTGCCTGGGCAGGGAAAAGGCAGGCCCAAAACTCAATGGAAGCATTCAAGTAAGGCAGATCCTGAGGAAGTTTTGACTGACCACAGATGGAAACTGCCTGGTGCTCAGAAGGAATTTTATCCTATCTCGGGCTCCTAAAATGGCCATAGGCCACTTTAAAAATATATGACACCTACACTGAACCTGAAATGAATGACAATTGTAAGATGGTCATTATTGAAAAAGCACCATTTTTGCTATTCACCCCACCACCACCCCACCCACTACCACTCACCTTCTGAGATTGGGTTTCCTAGGTGATAACCACCCCAGGTTCAAAATACCCAGTGGCTTGATGTTCTTAAAGCTATAGTTTATATGCCCCCATAGGTTTACTCACCTTTAGTAATGAGCCAGCTGATACAATTAGTTCAAAGCAAAGGGATTTATTGAAATAGAATAGCATTAAGAGTAATGATGAAAAATTTCTTCCATAAACCTGGAGTGCACTCCCCCACAGATGCATACAACAATGAGAAGATCAGCTATAATCATAGAGTACAAATATCCCCTCCACACAGCCGGAGTTAGGGCCATGGAGCCCCCACCATCTGGAAAATCCATGTAAAAATTTTGGCCCTCCCTTCATACCAGAGAGGTCTGAATTTTTTCTTTTTCTTCTGTAGAGTATTTACAGTACCCTACAGTATTCAGTATAGTATTTATAAATTTGGGTTAAGTATTTGGTCATAGGCTCTGTGTCATCTACTGGCCTTCACATGACATCTGCAGTTTCCACAAAACTCCCCCAAATTCCCATTTATTGTCCTATGCTGACCCATGATATATTAAAAGAGTTGTGATGTGAAAGGGATAATTGTACTCAGGAAGAGAGGTACATACATAGGACACATTCTTTCAGCATCACCACAACTACCATCACTATATTCCTCCTTCCATCACCTTTCCTCACTATCCTTCCTTTACCCTAGAAGAGGCAGAAGGATTCCCCTTTAGGATCTGGATTTTTCCTCCAAAGCAGGTCCTTTTCTCAACTGCCAGGAATGACTGTTCTCAGAGAGAAAAGACTTGAAGCTACTACTGATGGACACTAAGAGGAGCATGACTGATCCTCCAACCATCCAATGGCTAATCAACCTATAATTCCATCAAATTATCTATAACTTCACGGCTCCTAAAGGAGAAAGGTATTTGTTGTTGTTCAGTCGTGTCTGACTCTTTGGGATTTTCTTGGCAAAGATACTGGAGTACTTTGTCATTTCCCTCTCTGGCTCATTCTATAGATGAGATAATCAGGGTTAAGTGACTTGCCTGGGGTCACATAGTTAGTAAAGGTCGGAGGCCAGATTTGAACTCAGGAAGACTCATCTTCCTGACTCTAGGCCTGACACTCTATCCACTGTGCCATCTAGCTGCGCAAGCAATAAAGTATCCCAAAATATAAACACTCCTTTATAATATCTTTACAATGGCCTATCAAAGTCTGATGAGCCACTTCAGATTCTGAAAGGAGTGAAGCCTCACATTTCATTGTGTCTATGAACTCCCCTTAACACCCTGAAATTTCTTCAGGTGGGCTTGGAGAGACTCAGAGGGATCCCTCGATCAACCCTCTTCTACATTGATTATTTATTATTAACCACTAGTGGTTGTCCCAGTATTGTCATGTCAAACAGATAATGATGCTATAAAGTGCAATATGGACCCTATCCCTACCTTTTTGCTCAGACAAATCAATATAATCCCAGAAAGCAGCCCAAACACAGGTTCCTTCTACCATGATATAACAGTGGAAAGAATATTGGACTGGGAAATAGAGGACCAGGGTCTCAACCCTATCTCTGTCATCCATTTCCTCTGTGATCTGGAGAAAGTTGCTTCGTGTTTTTAGACCTTAGCTTCCTTACATTTAAAATGAGGGGTTTTAACTAGATGATTTCTAAGGCTCCTTTCAAGACCCAATCCTATGATCCTAAAGGTTTGCTGCTGATCTGAAATTTTGTCCCTTTTCAATAGATTCCAACACTGCTGCATAGGACCTCTTATCTCCACCCTAGTAACTTGAAGGAGGGAAGTTTTTAGTCTAATGGATGCACAGCACTGAGAAGTTAAGAACTTCATCCAAGGTCCCACAGCTAGTCACTTTAACCAACGACATCCTGTACATTTATCCACCCAAATCCAAATTCTCCAATTATAGACATGACCCTGACTTATTAGCTACCCACGAAATGGAATGAACTTCAAATGCCAAGCTGGAGTGAGGTGAGCATTCAATGACACAGGAGACAAGAAATAATAGGTTCCCAATTGCCTGGCAATAGCACGAGTCCTCAAGCTCTGCTGCAATTTCCACCCCCGTGTTTCTTTATCATGATGATTTCTCATTTTCATTAAATGCCAGCGCTTCTTTTCATGCTCCTACAGAAAGAACATAAAAGACAAGTAGATACAGACAGTCCCTGTCTAGTGGCCTCTAATTTTAGACAGATATTTTCAGTGGGCATGTAATACTAAGCCCCTACTCCAAGCTGTACTAAGTATCTGGAGCCAAAAGACTCAGAAGAACTAGATTTAGACTCCAGCTTTTCCACTTACTAGTTGCCCAACCTTGGGCAAAACACAATCCTCTGGGTTTTGGTTTCTTCATCTGTAAAATGGAGAGTATATTTCTAAGGTGTTTTCCATCTCTAAGATGGAAACAGATCTCTAAGATCTGCAACATAATAAATCACCATTAAGACATGGATAAGGCACAGTGTAGAGCAAAGAGAGTAAATAATGAAACCACAGGAAGGAAAGGATTGATTTAGCTTCAATGTAACTCTTCTTCTGGGATTACTTCTCTGACCCACACTGGTAAGGGTAGCTTCAGTCTTCACAGGCATAGCCAACTACTACTTTCAGTGTCCTAGGAGTTTCCTTTTGGGAGGCTATTTTGATAACAGTAACTCATAAGGCCCCATGAGAGTGCTTCCCCTTAACAATCAGCCAACAAACTAAATTCTTTAATGAAGGTATTTTCTCAAATGACACAGCCAGAAGAGCAGTTTACAAAGCATTCCAAAAATGGAATGCAATCTCCCACAAATACACAAAGTCTATAGGAGAAAAAATAGGAATAAACTTAAAGTATAATAGTAGTGAAGCACATGTGTAGGGAACACATGTGGCTAAGAAAATTCAGACCTCCAGATTTTCAGAGCCTTGATATCCTTTTTTTTTTTTTTTGGTGTTTTGCTCCCACCAGGTCTTTCTCAGCTAAATTCCTTGGGCTCCCTCTTCAACAAGCAGCTACAATATATTTTACCACTTTCAAGTACTGGCTCAGCTGGGTAGTATTGTACTCTCTTTGGCTGAAGCGTTAAATGTTCTTTTTTTTTTTTCAGAAACAAATATTTATTTGAGGAAAACAAACACACTTTTCTCCTTGATCAAACTATTGATTAAGGGTGAAAAACATGTGATCAGGAATCAATTTCTAAAAGAGATGCAATTATTAAGTTTCACCCCTTTTATTCTACAAAGGAAAATGACTGAATAAGAGAATGATATTGACACCATAAGGTTTGTATAGCTTTTTTCTTTTACCAAGTCAACCTAGAATTCACTGGAAATGTACTCCAAGCTCATAAACTCACAAACTGCACCATTCCCCCATGCATGTGAAGTGAGATGTGCTCAAGAATAAGGGCACTGGGGGCATCATGGAGATAGTCTGAGACAAAAATCTACCTGACCTAGATTTATCAGCAATTAAAAAAATTATTTTCACACATGACTTTTTCAGATTCAAATAAGGCCTTTAGTTCTAGATATAAACTATGCTTATTGGGAGATAGAGAAAAACCCCATTTTCCTGACTCTCTTTTTTGGTTGGTTGTTTGTTTTGGAGGAGGGAAGGCAGGGCAATTGGGATTAAGTGACTTGCCCAAGGTCACATAGTAAGTGTTAAGTGTCAGAGGCCAGATTTGAACTCCAGGGCTGGTGCTCTATTTACTGTGCCACCCAGTCAAACCAGAATCCCATTTTCAAATCACCCTTCTCCTTTAATTACAACTATGCTACAGGTCTACATTTGGCGGGGTGGGGGGGGAATGTCCTCAATGAAGTCATCACCTCCCTTTAAAATGAGCCTTGATTCAAAGAACTGGAAATTGAGGGGATGCCCATCACTTGCAGAATGACCAAATAAGTTGTGGCATATGAATATAATGGAATACTATTGTGCAATAAAAAATTATTAACAGGAAAATTTCAGAGAAACCTGGAAAGACTTGTATGAACTGATGCAAAGTGAAGGGAGCAGAACCAGGGAATACTGTGCACAGTAACAGTAACACTATGTGATGATCAACTATGAATGAGTTAGAACACACAAAGGATATGTGAAATGAAAGTAAGGTAGACTGAAAAGGTAGAAAAGGGTCAAGATCAATTTGATAGCTGAGTGGAGAATGGACTGGAGTAGGGAGAGATTGAGATAGGGAAACCAAATTCTACAAATACCAAAAAAGATAATTCCATAATTTCCACCCTCAAGAAGCTTATAATCTAATTGAGGAAGAAAACACACAAAAGGAAGCTGAAAAGAGTAGAGAGAGGTATCCATCAGGCAGGGGCATGGTAGAGAAATCAGAGATATCCCAGAGTAGTATAGCTGGGTGAGAAATGAGATGTTCTGAGCTGTGTTCCCTTCTTAATTAGAGGATTTGGAGTTCATGCCTCCACCTTCTAGTCAGAGGTGCAAGTGTTGAGATGAAGTAAACAAAACTGATGAGATCTTGCAGGATGATGAAGTTTTCCTAGTAACAGGTTTCTGAGGGAATGGTAGAAAAGTCAGACAAGTCCCAAAGTAGTATAGCCAGGTAAGAAATGACTAGTTACAAAAGAACTTAACAGCCCCGTGATGTCTTAACTCTTTATAGAATTTTCTGGCTTTATTCTGCTGCCTGCTTCCTCAGTGTCATTTTCCTATTACTCTATATTTCTGAAACAAAAGGAAAACCTTTAAAGCAAATCCAGACTCATTTTAAGTAGTATTTTTTTTCCAATTATAGGTAAAGATAATTTTTAACATTCATTTTTGCAAAATTTTGAGTTCCAAGTTTTTCCCCTTTCTTCCTTCCCTTTCCCTCTTCCCCAAATGGTAAGCAATTTGATATAGGTTATATATATACAAGCATGCAAAATATATTTCCATATTATTCTTTCTGCAAATACCAAATTAAGTACCAATAGGTACTTAATGAATGCTTATTTACTATTGACAAAAAAAGGCCATGATCCATTGGTGAGAGTGTGGACTCCACTCACCAGACCCTTGATTTGAAGAAGGAACATCTCTGATGTCACCAGCCAGAAAACAGGACCCCTACCTGAAGTAAAACCCATGGAGGAAGAGTCTCATGCTGAACAATGCTAACCACAGCAGCCCAGAGTTTACTCTATGGGATTTGGGTTCAAGTATTTGGTAAAATGACACTATGAAGTGTTCTTCAAAATCTGAAAAGTAATTTTAGGGTACATACCAAGTATCATGGAACTAGGAGCCCTGATAACACCTTGACAGCAATAGGAGTAGCTTCTGGCCACCTCCGTCCATGAAAAGGGTAGCCATGGCAGGAAAGATCACCAGTAGGATCTCCACAATGACTGAGGCAAGACTGCCATCCATAAGGTTGGCCTCTTAAAGAATAATTTCTGCAGAAAACATCATTGTATTCATCCCTCAGAGCTTCTGAAAAGCTAAGAAATACCATACCAATTGCTAAGTTCTTCAACTTTGCAAAGTGATATTTCACTTTGGTCCACATCACAACATTCATTCTGTTTCCATTACTGTTCTTGATCTAATCCCCACAAAAATCTCATTTTTGCCATTGTTTCCTGTTTCTTATGCTTCGAAGGAATCTTAGGTGGGATACAGCCTAGCATGGCCAATCTAGCTCTGCCACATATAATCCTAGGACCCAGTAGTGACATCAGCAGCATATCTTGGGTTGCAGGGAAGGATATTTCTTTTATTATCTGCTTTTTGGAGGGGGGAGGGCAGGCAAAGTCACTTAAGTGACTTGAGCAAGGTCACAGAGCTACTAAGTATTGAGTGTCTTGGGTCAAATTTGAACTCAGGTCCTCCTGACTCCAGAGCCAGTGCTCTATTCACTGCTCCACCTAGCCGCCCCAGGGAAGGATATTTCTTATCTACACACTGGGATGACAAGAGAAGTGACTGCTGGCCAGGCTAGTCAGAAGTCAACCCCAGTAGGCATTGATATGTGCTGGACCCAACAACCATGGTGAATTCATTATAAAAATATAAATTAAAAAAGGATGCTATGCAAAGTATCAGGGTAACCTTCTTCAGAATCTTGATTACTGACCACCACCATCCTCCCAGCCACCCAGGCTTGCAAAGTACTCAACTCTCAATTCTCTCTCACCCCACATATTCAATCTTTCATTATGTCTTGTCAATTTTACCTTCATAAAGTCTCTCATTTGCACCCTACTTTTCTCCTCTGACATTGCCACTATCCTCTCACATGTCCTCATCACCTCATGCTGGGACTATTGCAATAGCCTGCTGTTTGGTTTCCCTACCTCAAGTCTCTCCCTACTCCAGTTCATTCTTCACTCAGTTATCAGATTGATCTTGACCCTTGTCTACCTTTCCTGCCTACCTTACTTTCATTTCACATATCCTTTGTGGCTTCATTCTTATTCCTTACACAAAACACTCCATTTCTTGACTGCATTTTAACTGCCTTTCCACTATGCCTAAAACTCTCTCGTTCCTCATCTGTCTCCTGCCTTCTGTCTTCCTTCAGCTTCCAGTTAAAACCCTGCTTTCTTCAAGAAGTCTTCCCTCTAAATTTGTCCTGAATACAGCTTGTTTGTTCAGAGTTACTTGTTGTCTACCCTAGTAGACTGTAAGCTCCTTGAAATCAGGGACTGGCTTCTTGTTTTGGGGTTTGTTTCTTTAGTTTTTTGCTTTTCTTTGTATTCCTTGAACTTAGCACTATGCCTGTCACACAGAAAATGTTTAATAAATGTTTGTTGTTGTGTCAAGTCTCTCTGATAAGGATTTGATATCCAAGATACATAAACAGTAATAAATATACATAAGACTAATAAGCCAGCCCCCAATAGATAAGTGGTTAAAGGATATGAACAGTTCTCAAATGAACTGCAAAGTATTTACAACCACATAGAAGAATGCTCCAAATAATAATAAGAGAAATGCAAATCAAAACAATCCCGAGGTTTTACTTTATGCCCTGAAAATTGGTAAAGATAACAAAAAATGGCACTATTTGATGGTGGAGGGGTTATAGAATGATAGGCATGTTAATATATTGTTGGTAGAGCTGTGAAATGGTACAACCATTTTTGTAAAGCAATTTGGAATTATGTACTCAAATAAAGTGACAAAAATATCCATTCTCTTTGAAATAAAGATTCCATTATTAGGTTTATGCCCCAAGGAAGTCATTGATAAGGAAAAAAGTGCCCAATATACTCCAAAATATTTATAGCCACACTTCTTGTGATAGCAAAGAATTGGAAACAAAGTCCATCAACTGGAGAATGACTAAAAAAAAATTATGGTATTGAATGTAATGGAATACTACTGAGCTGTAAGAAATAATATATGTGACAAACACAGAGAATCATGGAAAGAACTACATGAACTGATGCAGAGTGAAGTAAGGAGAGTCCCCAAAATAGTATATACCATAACCATAGCAATATAAATGTAAAGAACCATCATACACCAAAAAATCAGAAGTGAATGGAACAAAATTATAAAGATCAAGCAGAACTCAAATGAAAAGATATGAGAGGACAAGCCTAACTGACCCCTTTGGAGGTGGAAGGTGCACAGGTGTCACACATTATACTTATCTTAAAATTTTTTCAGCGTATTGATCAGTTCTGCTGATTTTTTTCTTCTTTCTCTTTCTTTTTGTCTTCAAAAAATGCTATTTGTTATTAAGGATAGCTCTCTGGAAGGAGAAGGGGAGAAATACTGGGAATAACTATGATAACATAAAGAAACAGAAAACATCAATAAAAACTTATTTTTAGAAGTTAGATTAATTATACACTGATTTGAAAAGTCCCTAATCATATCTTTTGGCCAACTGATCATTTAGGGAAGGAATGGCTCTTATTCTTATAAAGTTGAATCAATTCTTTTTATATCTTGGAAATGAGACCTTTATCACAGAAACAACAAACTACAAAGAAGAAAAGATCTGTGATTTAGTAAATCTAGTAAATGTAAAATTTAGATAATTGCCTGAGGCTCTCAGAGGTTAAGCCACCAGACCATGGCCATACAGCTAGTGAGATTTGAAACTGGGTCTTTCTGAGTCTTAATCTAGAACTTTCTGCTCTATCTGCCCCATACTGTGACACAGCTGTGATAATATATTGCAATGTTTTACCTGTGATAAAATGCTGTTATATAGCTGCTGCTGGCCACTCTCACTAGAACCCAGATTTCCCCACTCCCAACCCAATGCTCCTTTGGAGATTCTTAACCAGAAGCTCTTTATACATACAGGAGGAAAATGCTGCACTGTTTAGAGAAAGAAAGCCCTGTTATGCTTTGACTCCCAAGTAAAGGAGTCAGAAGGGTCCAGTTTCTCTGGGCTAACACTGGTTTCTGGTCCATTGCTGGTGAATATTCATGAGCTTGTCTGGTTTCTAGGGGCAACGGTAAACACACTTGGGCAACCCTCAGCACTGATGGAGCACTCACTATCCCAAGTTTCCTGGCAGAGAGGCAGAATCAGGTTATCTCTAAACTCCAGCAAACTTCTGCTGGCTCAGCTGGTGTGGTCTCGGGAGTGGGGGCAACCTGAGATAGGTAGAAACCTTCAAGAATAGCTCAGCACTTATAGAGCGGAGTTCTGTCCTGGCCAAGCTGGGGCTAGATGACCTTGGGGGTCCCTTCCACTCTCAGATCCTGTGATCCTAGAGTGAGGGGCTCAGTTCACTGGTGCAGAGCTAGGAAATGACAAGCAAAGAAACTGGCTTTCACGTTCCTGGATGCAAATGATTCTTTCACCAGGAGGGAGTATCAGACACCAGAAGACCTCTCTCACAGACACCCTGGGCCACACACATTGAGGATGGGGAGCCCTTCTCAGGCATTTCAGAGGACCACAATGCCTGGCGGCAGGCAACAATCTCCCAGGCCTCTGGACCCAGCCTTGGCCTCGACCCCTTCGCTTGGAAGAACTCCAGCAGGTATCAGCCCTGTCAGGACACAGGAGGCCCAAGCCCGGGAGGCTGAGCGGGCTGCAATGCAGGCAAATCAGGTCCATCAGGATAGCCTGTGGAGGGAACTGCTGGAGGCTGAGCTTCGGAGCCACAGGCGCTGGTAAGTGAGCTCCCCTTAGGCCACCTAGCTGCCTTCTACATCTTAATCTCTTTCTGGCCCTTAGGAAGCTGGTTAGGAAACTGCAAAACAAAGGCAATCCATTTACTGCTCGACCGGTGCTCGCATGCACTCCTGCCTCCCCTCCGCCTTTCAGAGTCCCTGGCTTCCTTTGAGGCTCCGCTTAGGTACCAAGTCCTCCAGAAAGTCTTCCCTGATCTCCTTCCCACCCCCACCCCACCCCAAAGGGGCTAGTGCTAGCTCCCACCTCAAATGACCCATTGGCCTGTGCATGTGGTGTCTTCCCCGGTAGAATGGAGGTTTCTTGGGGGCAAGGAGCATCTCCTTTAGTCCTTCTGCCCCCAATACCTTGTATAGAGAAGCCTTTGATATGGGTTTGATGAAATAAATTGTTTAAGCATTTAAATTAAATGTTAGGGGGTATGGGTGGGGGTTGGGAAGCAGACTTTAGGACTGAATGTTAGAAATGAAAGGAACTTGAGAATAGAGAATTTTAGAATGGGGAAGGGGTACTTAAAACACAGAATGCTAGAACTGTGGGAGACCTTGGAACATAGAGTGTTAGGACTGGGGAAACTTAGAATTAGAATGCTAGAATTGGGAGAGACCTTAGAACATAGAATGTTGGAACTGTGGGAGACTTAGAACACAGAATACTAGAACTGGGGGAGACCTTAGAACATAGAGTGTTAGAGCTAGGAAGAACATGAGAGGCCATGTAGTCAAACCTCATGTTAGAAGTTAGAACTCTGGAGAAAATGAGTCCTAGAGATGAACAGGGATGTGCCCAGGCTCACACAGTCAATTAAGGTAGGCCAGGATGAGGTCTCAAGTTTCATGATTTCCAGGTCAGTGCTCCAGTCCAGCACAATATTAATTTTCATCTCATTTTCTCATAAACTTTTTTTATTTTCACCTTAAAGTTCAGGATATGGGAATCCAGAGAGCTTAACATTTCCTGTAACTAAGGTAGACAGCTCATATACTGCTATTCAAAAATAACTATGTTTTGTTTTGCGTTTCCTTTTTCATTTCCAAAGTTCCTGGCCCCTAGTAGGTGCTCATGATACAGTAATAAGAACCTTAGATTTACAGTCAGGGAACCCCACCAAAAAGGGAACATTCTCCTATTATGATCATAACAATAACTCCCACTTCTCAAGATTCTATAATCTGCTATGCCCTTTGCCCAACACTGGGCTATGGAGAGGGTTGGGGTAGGAGGTGGGGATAGGATGAGCATTATCATTCCCATTTCACAAATGGGGGAATTAGGATCCAGAAGTTAGATGACTTTTCCAGGGCCAAGCAGCTAGTAAAATCAAAGCTGGCTCAAACTCATGTCTTCAAAATGCACTAGTTAGTCATTCATTCATTCAACATATAAACATTTATTAAGCACCTAGTCTGGGCATTTCCCTCTAAGGTCATAGACCATTTGACAAGAATTGAGTTTGGATCCTAGGTCTGCCACTTTTGATTTATGTTACCTTGGACAAGTCACTTCTCCCCCTCTCTCTCTAAGCTTTAGTTTCCTCACCTAGAAAACATAGGGCTTAGACTAGCATACCCTTCTATGATCCTAAGAGGTTCCTATTCTCTAATGTTCAATACCAGGGGTGGGGAATCTGAATCCATTTAGATTCAGTCAAAGGGCCTCATGTGGCCTGGAGGCCACAGATTCCCCACCCCTGTAATCAATACCATGCCTCTCCCGCAGGGAGATGTTGACATTCAGTGAAGGAAGGTTAGAATGGGCCAAGGAGAAAAGTCAAGAATATGTTTCCAAGAACTATTATGAAATACCAAAATCAGTTACCTTTGTTTTTGCTGTCAAAATTCTCTGCCAATTCTAAGTCCAAGAGATTTTGTGGAAAGAGTACTAAGCTTAGCACCAAAGGACTGGAGTTCAAATCCTGATTTTACTACAAGTGTGACCATACAGCCAAATCACTTCTCCTCTCTTGGCTTTAGCTTCCTTGGTAATAAAAAAGAAAAGGGGACTGGATGGCTCTCTGGGATCCGCTCCAGCTCTAAAGCTTAGTATATTAAGCATAGTCCTTTTTTACCTATGAGGAAGTACTTGAATTTCTCTCCAATTACCTATTATGTATATGTTAGAGTTTCATTTGGGAAAATTGAATTTTTTTCAGTCTATAAGAAGAGTTAGTTCCATACAAATATAATTAATTAGTGGCCTAATCTTTTAATAAGATGACAAGAAGGGGAAGTCTTTCCAGTAATTTAATTTAGTGCATAAATACAAAATATCTTAATAAAATGCCTTTTTAATTCAATGCAATAACCATTTATTAAGGACCTACTCCATGAAAGGCACTGTTCTGAGCATTGGGGAGACAAAGAAACGAACACAACATTACAAGGGGTAAAGAAGCTCAAATTCTCCTGGAGCATCTCTGTACACACGCAATAAATACATGATCATTTGAGGAAGGACTGGGAGTCGATAACTGGAGAGTTCTCACAGCCACAGACAATATGATGCCTGAGCTAAACCTTAAAGGGGGCTAAAGATCTTTGGAGGCACAGCTGAGAAAAGAAATGCATTCCCAGTATGGGGGAGAGCTGCTCCTGGAGCTGAGAGAAGCCTTTTGAGGACAAGGAGTAGCTATTAGTTCTTTAGCTGGAACACAATCGTACATGAAGGTATATTGGAATCAGACTATAAAGAACTTTAATTACCAGGGTAGAGGCAGCTAAGTGGTGGAGTGGATAGAGCACCAGCCTTGAAATCAGGAGGACTTGAGTTCAAATTGGTCTCAGACACTAACTATATGACCCTGGGCAAGTCACTTAACCCCAGTTTCCTCAAAAACAAACAAACAAAATTGCCCGGCTGAAGAGTTTGCCCCAAAAGCAATAAGAAGTCATTGAAGGTTTTTTTAGAAGGGGAATAACAATGTGCTTTAGGAAGATGATTTTAACAAATATGTGGAGAATATATTGGAGAGTGGAAAATCTATTAGGAAAATCAGTTAGGAAATCATTACAATGGTTGATGCGAGAGGTAACAAGGACCTGAACTAAGGAACGGCCATGTGAGTTGAGAAGAAATGTAGCAGAGGGAGACAGGACAAAAGTTATATGTGGGAAATGACAGAATGGGAAAAGTACAAGATGATGCCCATGTGAGAAGACCAAGGGAATGTGAAAATGGTGGTGTCAACATCAAAACTTGGGGATCTTGAAGGAAAGGTTAGGTTTAAGGAGAAATATGAGTGTAGCTTCAGACTTAAGAGTCCAATCCCTAATGAGTCAGAATCACCAATGAAACTTGAGACATTTTGAAATATAATCAGAATCAGGGAGGGAGGGAAGGGTTTACTTTGAAAGACCAAAGAACTGTCATCAAAGCAGTGGCCAGTAGGGGCAGCTAGGTGGTGCAGTGAATAGATCACAGGCCTTGGAGTCTCGAGGACCTGAGATCAAATTTAACCTCAGACACTTGACACACTTACTAGCCATCTGACTTTGGGCAAGTCACTTAACCCCTAATGCCCTCCAAGAAAGCAGGAAAAAAAAAGCAGTGGCCAGTGATGAAGAAATATACCTCCTGCCTCTTGTCAGAGCAGCGATAGACTAGAAGCACAGACTCAGACATAACCAATTTTCAGACATGGCCTATGTGTTGATTTGTTTTTCTTCACTCTCCATATTTATTACAGATAGGAGGAGCAGGGGTGGGGAGCAAGGTGGGTTAGTGGGGAATGGGGAATGATAGACACTAATAGGATCTTTGCATCAGCAAAACATTTTTTTTTTTTTTAAGCAATTGGGGTTAAGTAACTTGCTCAAGGTTACACGGCTAGTCATTATTTATGCGTGGGTGCTCATTTTCTGAGGCCAGATCTGCTCTCGGGTCATCCAAACTCCGAGGCCGGCTCTCTTACTCACTGCGCCACCTAGCCGCCCCTTTAGGGCAATTGGGGTTAAGTAACTTGCCCAAGGTTACACGGCTAGGTTTTTTTGTTCGTATGGATTAAGTGCCAGAGGCCGGCTCCGAACTCAGGGCCTTCTGATTCTAGGGCCGGCGCTCTATTCACTGCACCACCTAGCCGCCCCAGCAAAACATTTTTAAATGTATAGATGGAAAAAAAGTAGAGAAGGGTGCCCCATTGAGGCAATTTTATTACTACCTGATTAAATTATGTATTTATCTCTCTACTCTATCATCTATCTATGTCTATCTACACATCTTTATATACGATATATATTTCTGTGAGTATGTGTGTGTATACATATACATGTGCAGGTTGTCTCAAAAGTCTTAGTGCATTTTAAAGCCCCCTGTGCTTAAACATCCTATATATTTATATATACACATACCTGTATGTGTATATCTATCTATCTATATATCTATATATATATATATGTATATGCATATACATATGAGTTAACATTCATGCAAGCAGAGAACACTTCTGACAGTAGCTCCCCATGGAGGGAGGGGTCTGGGGAGCCTGCTTTGAGAACAGTCATGATAATATGGAATGGAAATATCTTAGAGAGAGAAATATGGATAGGCATTCTCTAACTGGTTTGCTTCAAAGAAGGGGATTAATTTATTATGAAAAGTAGAAATAAAAATATCCTTTATAAACTTAATATAACTTGTTTTCTCTTCTCAGGATTGAAAATTGGAGTTTTTTGAAAGACTATGACCCAATGGTAAGATGCATTTATGTATGGTAGCTTTGTCTACTTTAATATCTTCCTCTAGTGTGTCATCATGTAGTGAAGGTGACCCTGGGTTCCCAATGACCATGCCATCAGAGTTAAACTCTAGCTCGTCTCACTGAAATAGAAGAGCCTAGAGTGCTGGCCTCATGACAGACAGGACCTTCTTGGCCAAATGCACCAAAACAGGAAATTCAACCAGACACTTATTAAGGACCAACCATGTGCAAGGCTCTGTGTGAGGTTCTCAAGATCCAAAGGCAAAATGCGAATAATATTAGGCCTCAAGAGGCTTAATTTTGCTTATAGAATAGAGCATGTGTACAAGTAGCTAAGTTCCAACTATATAAGCATGTGAAGACTTCTCCCACTGGAATGGATGGATGAGAACAATTTATTGCAATGGCCATGAAGACAGCTGAAGCAGGTGCTATGGGGCAACTAGAGCTTGTTTAGACATCAAAGACACCAAGGTCATCCACTGCGTCCCAAGTCATTGCTAGTCATTCTGATTTTTGTCTTGCCATTGGACTTCAATGACTCTGGAAGACAGAGTAAAGCTGACAACTCTGTGCAACTCTGTCTCACTTAAATCCATTTCATGTATGAGTCAAGACACCACCCCAAGGTGTCACTAATCCTCATTGAAAACAAAGAACAAACAACAACTGTGAAAATACAAACATTGTTCTTGGTTCTCAGGTACCACCTCTAGGAAGAAGGTCATCAAGAAATCTTTCATGATGTCTCCAGTTTGGGATGCTTGCTCCCTTTTCAAATCACCCCTTGTGTTCATCATACATCTAGAACAGAGGAAAGTATCATGTAGTAGATAGAACCCTAAGTTAGAGTTAAGAAGGCCTAGGCTGACCTAGGTTCAAATTTGGTCTCTGATACGGTGAACAGATGTGTTACTTAGCCTCTAGACTAGGGTTGGTGGAGGGAATGATCATGTCAACAGTTCCCTGTGCTAGTGAAATCCCAAATTCCTTCAGTAACCTTCACATATCTGTGTGTGCACACAGAATCCCCTGAGCATAATATATAACATCTGCAGGCAGGGATTGTTCCATTTTCATGTCTTGTGTCCTCAGTAGTAACTAGTGTCTTCCACATGATAGATCCAATAAAATTTTACTGAATTAAATTTACTCACCATTGTGGGGTATCCATAATTAGGCAAGGGGAAAACAGTACTTTACTGCTGCAAAACTACCCTGTTCTGATGTTACTCTAAAAATGGCACCATGGAATGAGCTAGATTTGCTCTCAGAGCACCCAGGTTCAAATCAAATCTCTGCTATTGTAACCTTTGGAAAAGTTCCTTTCCCTCCCTCAGTCCTCAGTTCACTGACCTATAAAATGAAAGGATTAAACTAGATGGTATCTTTCAGCTCTAAATACTGCAAATTAAAAGGTACAGAGCTCTAAAAGGAATCCCCCCTTCCCTTGCAAAAAATAATAAATGTACATCCTGGCCTACAAGATAAAGCTTATATCTCAAGAGCCTTCCTTGGGGATTCAATGGAATAAATGAATGCTTAGAGTCAAATAATGTCTAGGGGCTGGCAATGTTAGTTTGGTTCCTACAGCCAGGATGGATCAGAAAAGCGAGACTTGAACCCAGGTCCCCGAACTCAATCCAGTTTTTTATAAACTAATCCACAGGCAGCATGGTAGCACATTGGACAAAAGCAATGAACCTGGAGTCAAACAGTTCAAATGAGTTCAAATGAAGAGATATTACCTAGTTGTGGGATCCTGGACAAATCACTTAATCTCTATCTACCTAGTTGTGGGATCCTGGACAAGTCACTTAATCTCTACCTGCCTCAGTTTCCTCAACTGTAAAATGGGGATAATAACAGCACCCACCTCATGGAGTTGTTAGGAAGATCAAGTGAGATACTAATTTTAAGCATTTAGCATGGTTCCTGGCTTAATAAATTAGGTGCTTAATAAATTCGTGTCCCCCTTCTAAATCCTTTAAGCACTTATAAATGTTAGCTGCTATTAATATTAATATTGTCATCCTCATTACAGTGCCAAAATGCCATATGATTATATATATCATGCCAGGATTTAGATATTTTGTGTAACTTAAATGAAATGTGGTGCTCTTTTTCAGGGTAACAAAAAAGAGCACCCAAAGCTACCAGAATATATCTCTTTATTTTCTGACACCGTTCCCAGCACGGCTAATCAAGTCATTGGCAGCAGAGTGAATACAGAGCTGGGTAAGAAGATAGCAAGCATGGATTTCTTCTTTGCTGTAGGAAACCGTAAGAAGAAACCTAAGGATGGTTCTCAACCCATTTAGAATTCCAACAAAATACTGCACGTTCTTCCCCATGCAGGTATCCAGCTTAAGATGAAACAAATGATGAAAAACAAATGAATGGAGAACAGAGTTCTCACTACCATTTTTTGTCAAAGGATCTATTGGCCCTATGGAGCTGTATCAAGGCTGAGCTCCAAGGAAACACTGTGGAATCATTGGTGGAACATTTGAGCTGGCAGGAACCTCACTGATCACTGAATCCAAGCATCTTGTTTTATAGAGGAGGAAACAAGGCCCAGAATAGGGAAATGATCTCCCCACAGTCACAGAGTAATTTAGTGGCCTGGCTAGAACCTGAATTCTCTAACGCCCAGTCTAGTTGACTTTACATCAGAACTGACTGCCTCTAAATTAATTCCGACCATGAAAGCCTTTCAAAAGAGATGTAAACATTCATTGTATAACTTTTCAAGGGGAGTATTAACTTGATCTTATTACTGGCAAAGTTGAAGTGTGGGAGGATTAATATTTTCTGGCTCCTGGAGGGGAAGGCGCTATTTCTGCCATTCGGAGATTTGGCCTTTAAAGATTGCTTGGCAACCTCTGGCTGGTACCTCCCTCCCCACCCCAGGCATCCCTTAGGAATCAAGCTAACTCTCCAGTGTCATAATGAACTGTCCCTGTGTGCTTATACAAAAGACATGAAACAGGATCTGGAGTCATCAGGAAGATGAATCATAGGGCTGCTTACAGACATTTTAAACAGTCTTCAGTTGCTCTTAAATGGTAGTTACAACGGAGGGCCCATGCCTAGGAAGAACTCAGTCTTATGCTGCCTTCCTGGTGGCATTCAGCCAGGTTGCCTAACCAGCTTGGAGAGTGGGCTTGCAGAAATATACTGAGGGCAAGCTGATGAATGTGGGGGCAGGGAGGGAAGGGGAAGAGAGGGAAAAGAGGAAGGGTACTAAAATGGAACAGGAATTAATCCTAGGGACACCCATCCCCATGAGAGAAGGGGACACCTGTCCCCATAAGAGCCATGAAAGAAATACCAATCACAGCTTCTTTGCTTCTTTTTAATTCCTTCACCATTCATTTATTTAACATTTATTAAGCTCTGACTACATATATGGAGGGGATGGTGTGTGTGTGGTGGGGGAGTTTACAAAGTATAGATAAGACTGTCCCTGCCTTCATAGAGTACCTAAGAACTCTTCACCCTTCTAAAACACACAACACTATGACAGTAGTATAATGAGTGGTCTAACACTAGCCAAAACAAATTTGTTCTGTGAAGTTTGGATTCAGTCAAAGGGCCTCACTTGAGGACCTAGAGGGCAACATGTGGCCTCGAGGCTGCAGGTTCCTGACCCTCGACCTAGTCCAAAGTCTGGGCTTTTACCTACCCACTCCATTCATCAATGCCCAGCCCTCTTAATTCTGTAGAGTCTATAATCATGCCTTCTATCCCTAAAGTACAGCATCATTATTTCAGGCAATATTCATTCATTTTAAAAAGACTATAACTTTGATGGATGCTATATCTTCTTTATGTGGCTTTCTTTAAGTCTCATCTAAAATCCCACCTTCAACAAGAAGCCCTTCTTGATCACCCTTAGTGCTAGTGCCTTTCCTCTGCTGATTATTTCCAATTTATCCTGTATATAGTATATTTGTACAGAGTTGTTTGCACTGCGTCCCCCATTAGACTTAGAGCTACTGGAAAACAGGTACTGGGGGAGGTTGCCTTTCTTTGTATCCTCAGACTTAGCATAGTGCCTGGCATACAGTAGGCATTTAATAAAGGTTTATCAACTGATTGTATCTGTGTGTGCAACATGGACATCAAGGGTGTTATGGTTGGACTTGACAATCCCATGCTAGAGGTGCAAGACAAGTGGGTCTGTGGCTTTGGGCTGGCACGAACAGAGAATTTGGAAACAATTCTGGATCATTTCTTGACAATGAACTCCATAGAGACCACAGGATGCAACACAGAATGTGGTAAAGAAACAGAAAAATGTTTTGAAGCTTTCAGGCTATTTGTTAAATGGAAGACTGAACGCCCTGAAAAAATTGTGTGAGGATTTAATGTTATTGCTACAAGATCAGCGTGCAAAGTTATTTTCACCATTGGAGCAGCTGACCAAGATACAATTCACAAAACTTTATGTTCCTGGCTATCATAATTCCATAGTCTTATCAACCACCTTCTCCAATCTAGAAAAACTCAGCCCTGCAGGCCTCTCTCCTAATTGGTAACTCCCTCTTTCAGATCAGTATTTCAAGAAAAACTCCAGCCAAGCTTCACTTCACTCCTGCCTCTTCAGTCATCTCCTGTATAGCCTTAACTACTTTGCCCTTCCCCTCCTCCCCACAGATGCTTCTTCTCATCACCCACCTCCAAGTAAATGAACCATGATCATATCAAGTGTGCCATTGTTTCTGGATGGGGTGTGTCAGTTGTTTAGTTGTGTGTCCAACTCTTCATGACCTTGTTTGGGTTTTCTTAGCAAAGATACTGGAGTGATTTGCCATTTCCTTTTCCAGATCATTTTACGGATGAGGAAACTGAGACAAGCAGGGTTAAGTGACTTTCCAGGGTCACACAGCTAGTGTCTCAGGCTGGATTTGATCTTATGAAGATGAGTCTTACTGATTTCAAGTCCTGTGTTCTATCCTCTGTGCCACCTAACTCACCAGGATGTGTCAATATACTCCCCTATATCTCTATCACCATCCTGTAACTTTCTGGACCTAAGTACCTCTCCTAGGATGCCACCCTTCTTTGGGTATTGTTTACCTCTGTTTCCCTCCTTCAGGGCAGGGACTGCCATCACTCTTGTTTTCCTATCCCTTCCTTTGCACAGTGCTTCAAATATAGTAAGCACTTAATAAATGCTTTTTTCATTTATTCTCCAGAAATCAAAAAATGTCTAAATAAGTATATGGCCAGAGGAGAGAGGTGATGAATTAGGAGACTTGGGAGACTCCACCCACAGATATGATGACAGATCAGTGCCCAGAGAGGGCATGGAAAAAAATCAGTCACAATAAAATGACTGGAGCATTAGGAAATGAGTCTGAATCATGCAATCAGTCAACTCCCTAACACTTCCTGAAGTCTGACTTTGGGTACCAACTCCCTGGTCTCTGGAACTTTGTCTAGCAGTTGTTCTTGTCAATATACTCTGGCTGTTTTTATTTCTTCACCCTACAGACACTGCTATGAACCCAACCTGGCTTTGTAATTTCTATTGGTTTTTCTTCCATCTCAGATCTTGCCTCCTCTCCCTCCTCAGGCAGATTGTCCTTCCACCCCACCTAGGGATTTGCCTGACTCCCAGTGCTCATGGCCCCAACAAAAGGGCAAAAGACATATCCCTTTCCTTCATTCCTTGCCCCAGAGAGAACTTCTTAGATTTGACATTGAAAATATTCAAACCTGGGGTGGCTAGGTGGCACAGTGAATAGAGCACTGGCCCTGGAGTCAGGAGGACCTAAGTTCAAATCTAGCCTCAGACACTTAACACTTTCTGTGTGACCTTGGGCAAGTCACTTAACCCCAATTGCCCTGCCTTCCCCCCTCCAAAAAGCAAAAAAAAGAAAAAGTATCATTTTTCTAGTATCTTTGTCAAGAAAACCATATGGACAGTATGGTCCATGGGGTCATGAAAACTCAGAAGCAATTTAATGATTAAAAACAAACATGGTTTGGGGGGCCAAAGACTCCTTCGGAGAGTCACATGGTTCCAAGTCCTCTTCAGGAGAGACACAGAGAATCAGCAAACATGTAGAGGAAGTCAGCTCTTCACCCCATCCCTGATTTCTGTCTTGCCTCCTTAGAAAAGCCTAGAATAAAATTCCTTGAGTGGGTATCAGGTTCTCTTGTCTGGTTTGAGTTAAGATCTCACTTCTAGCTAAAGAATTCATTTGTGTATTCTTTTTTTTAAAATTCATTGCTTTTTTAAAAAACAGCATTTTATATTTATCTCTGCCCCCACTCCCCTTTGTAACAAAAAACAGTTAAGCAAGTGAAACCGACACACTGCTGAAACACTATTCCACACCCCAAAACCCCATCAACCTGCTGAGAGAAAAACATGTTTCATCAAACTTCTGATTGATATTAGTTATTTACCTTAATCTGAATTGTTTTTAGAATTTTTCTTTCCATGAAACATGTCTCTTGATTCTGCTTTCTTCACTCTACATAAGTTCATACAAATCTTCCCTAGTTTCTGAGTAATTCAAATTTCTTGTTTCTTCCACAAAAAAGTGCCATTGGGGCTCTCCCTCACCTCAATACCCCTTTGACCTCATTTTGTCATATGCCTTGTAGTACACAGACAACCAGGTTCAAATAGTTTAATGACTTTTCTTGAAAAGTTCCAAACTGCTGTAATGGTTGGACCAGTGCAAAGCTCTACCACCAATGTGTATTAAGAGCTCCTGTCTTAAACAGCATTGCTGGGTTGTTTTGGTTTTTTTATGTTTGCCAATTTAATGTGAGGCAAAACCAGTGTTGTTAAATGTGCATTTCTCTTATTAATTTACTGCAATATTTTGTTTGTTAACTGCATTTCTTAATTCTGAAGGTCATTTGTTTATATTTTTTGAACATTTAGCTAGGAAATAGTTCTTAGTCTCATATTTTTGTATCAATCTCCTATAGCAGATTTTATTATGTTATTTGATTAAACAATTTTTCCTAGTCTAGTTTCTCTTGATTTTGTTTGTACACATCCTTTTTAATTTTATAACTCTATCCTTTGGTTTAGAATTCTCCTACTTATAATTGTGAAAGGTACCTCCTTTCATTCTCCTGATCTCACCCCATTGTGTGGGTGTTATTTTTTTTAAACAGTAGGCTGAGAATTCATTTGGAACTTAATGTGGAAATAAATGCTAATCCAAACATTTTCTGCCAAACATATGATCAGTTTTGCCAGTAATTTTTGTCAAATAAGGAAGGTCATGATTTTCACAGTAGGTACTACATGGATGACTGGGGGCAGCTAGGTGGCGCAGTGACTAGAGCACCAGCCCTGGAGTCAGGAGGACCTGAGTTCAAATTCGACCTCAGACACTTGACACTTAACTAGCTCTGTGACCTTGGGCAAGTCACCTGACCCCAATCGCCCTGCCTTCCCCCCTCCAAAAAACAAAAACAAAACTAGATGGATGACTAGCATTAACTTTATAAGTTACTACCAGAGTGGTGTTAAGAGATACATAAGGTGGAATCAAAGGAACTCATTCTGCAAACAAGAAAAGAAGAAGAGCTGTGACCCTGGAAGGAAATGTATGAGGCAACAATAGACCTCTATCTTGTAAGGCCTGGAAAGAAAGGTTCATTCTGATTTGGGGAGTTTGGACTTAAAAGTGAATTGGGGGGCAGCTAGGTGGCGCAGTGAGTAAGAGCACCGGCCTCAGAGTTTGGATGACCCGAGATCAGATCCGGCCTCAGAAAATGAGCACCCATGCATAAATAATGACTAGCCCTGTAACCTTGAGCAAGTTACTTAACCCCAATTGCTTTAAAAAAAAAAAAGTGAATTGGTTTTGGAAAAATTATACTGCACAATATCCAGTTTCAAGTAGCATTCTTTCCAAATCAAGCCTGCTATTCTCAATATAGGGCTGATATAGTCACATAAATAAGTAGCTCAAAATGAAATTCTTGTTCACAGCACAGGCAAGCTCTTCAACAATGATGCATTTGAAGAGTATTTTCTTCTCACACATTTCTGAAAGCTACAGGAAACTTCACAGAAGTAGGTAGCGGGCCATCTATGGCTTAATCATTTCCATTTCCACGATGGTAATTTTCTAGGTTACAAATTCCTTTGGTGGTTGATGTTAACTTTTCCATTTTTACCTTTACCTTAGTCAAGTTTTCCAAGGCGTTGCACAACATCTCAAGGTCCTCATTATATTTGGGAAGTACCTTTTGAGAATGAGTCAGAAGCAATTCTGTTACATTCCAGTTCTACCTTGTCTTCAGTAAGTGCACTGATTTTGATGTTTCCTATTTTGTTTGCAACAGAAAACTCCATATTGTTGAGTCTCCTATTTCAGTAATAAATTGTGCCATTCTGCAGCCTTGCCCTTCATTTTTTCTTGCACTGATATATAAGACAGTTCTTTTGGGAATAACCTGGTCAGAGTTCTTTACATCCATGTCTTTAGAGCCCAAGATCCAGTCCTGTTTTGTGTATTATTTAGTATATTCTAAGCTTCATGATTTTTCTATATCTTGCTGCTTGCTTGGATTAATGAATTTGCCCACTATTTTTATTTGTGATGGCCTTTTATGTAACCAATGTTTGATGAGAAGGAATTAAACTGGTAAGTGTAAGCTTGTTGTTATTCAACCATTTCAGCTGTATCCCACTCTTCATGACTCCATTTGGGGTTTTCCTGGCAAAGATACTGGACTGGGGTAGCGGCAACCACACTGGCATATTCAGGATGGCTACTAGCACAGGTTATCTTTTTAAATTACATTCACTAGTTCAGGGGAAAAGTTAACACCCTATACTTCAGAAAAAATACAGAGGAAATACAAGCAGAGAAATAAAGATCAACAGATAGGGCTTCAAACTGTCTGAAAAATTAACACAAATCAATAGATCCAACTGTCTGACGAGAACAATACATACATAGTTACCAGAGGGAGAAGCACAAATATCTGGGTTTTTCAAAGCCAGAGTGCTCCTTAGTAGCTACCCAAAGTCTCATCTGGTCAGATCACAAGAACACTCTTCCAGTGAGTGAGCCCCAAAGCAAAATGCTAACCTCAGAGTATATATACCCTTTTAAGATCCAGAAGACATCACAACCTTCATGACTCAGTGCCTCATTAGAAATTAACAAAAGGTGTGAAAGCCTTCCTACAAGCAAACTTCCCCTAAGCAAGCTTTCCTTAATGGGCTCCATGTGAGGCCTATTAATGGACAGAAAAGATCTTATATTCCATTAACATTACAAATGGCTTGCCAGTTACTTCTCCTCATTTTTACAGATGAGGAAACTGAGGCAAACAGGGTTAAGTGTCTTGCCCAGGATCATATAGCTAGTAAGTGTCTGAGGCCAGATTTGAACTCAGTCTTCCTGACTCCAGGCCCAACACTGTATTTACTTCACCACCTATCTGACTGAGTATAATCTAAAGGCTATCTTAAGGCTTCTCACCTAAGAGTAATCAATGAAAGAGACATTGGATATTCCAAAGCATTATGCATCTAGACCAGAGATATTTTAAAAGGTCCAATAGATATGAGTCCAGCCTGTTGCCTGTCTGGAGACTGGAGAAAAGAGCAGCCAGCCTTGTAGGACCTGCCTATCTCTTCCAACCCCTTGTCCCAGCTAGCATGCACTGCTCCTGGCTCTCCTCTCTAATAAGGTGGGGCCAAGTCTCAGATCATATCTATCCATGCCACCCATGAACCATGTCTATACATTCAGACCACATAGATGAGCATAGATATCTCCCATGGACTCACATGTGTCCATCCAGCCATTGGAACTGGAAGGAAACATAAGAGCATCATCTGCCCCATTCCCACCCTCCCAAATAATAAGCAGAAAAATGAGACCCAGAAAGATGGTGTAGTTTGTCCAAGGTCACACAGGTAGATGTGGGGCATAATCAATACCAGAGCCCAGGCTTCCTGACTTCCAGGCCAGTGCTTTTCCCATTAAGGCAGCATAGTGCCTCTCAATAATCACAGTAAGCATGGAACAAAACATATGAAGTCAGAAGAATCTGAAGAGAGTTCTGGCAAAATGATGAATTAGTAGTTGTGACTGAGCCCCTACTCCCTTACACCAATACTGAATAGAGCCAAACAAAATAGAATAATAGAAAAAAAGAAGGGGATGGGAGAAGAAAGAAAACTAATGGAAAAACTAAAGAAAGAATTAAGTGAAGAGGCCCCAAGGTATGGTGTGAAAGAGGGACAAGAGAAATGCCCAAAGGGGAAGAACAAGGCAGTAGCAACTAGACCTTGAGAAGAGAAGCTGGACTCAGTACAGCCTTACCCTCCAGTGTGGCTGAAAATCGAAGTAAGCTCTTACTCGCAATAAGCATTGATTGAGTTCCTCCTGGTGCAAGGTGCTGAACATACCAAAACAAAACTGAAAGTCTCTGGCCTCAGGGAGCTTCTCTAAGGCAACTGAAGTTCTTCCTCTGCCCAAAATATGATTCCAAAGCCAGCAGGATTTGCTGCAGACATGATGAATAATAAAGATGGAAAGCAGACAGTGGTTGAAGAATAATGACCTTGACTCCTTGGTTTTCCTTTGGTTCTGGTTCTAATTCACTTTCTCAGTAAATCAGAAATCATCTGGAGAATGTCTAACTCTAAATTAGGTAATTATCAGTTAACAGAAGACTTTGATCTCCTCTGGGGAGATAGTGGGACTTCGTGGTTGAAAAGGACAGAGTTCATCTTCTCCTGGAGGCCCTTCGGCCTGTATTATATTAGCTGGTTGTAGTGGCCATGACTCAAGAATTCTGACCCTTTCCTTATTAGTGAGAAGTTCTTGGCACTATACCCTAGGAGACAGGAACTTAGATGATGTATTATTCTGGGTGGCCCAGAATAAATGAACTAAGAAGTTAATAGCCCAACATGACACTGTGCCCAGAAACCATCAGAACAAGTTGGGACCATATGCCAAGCAGTAACAATAAGACTACTACAAATCACCAGAGAAATCTTCCCAATGGAGATGCCAGAGGGCCAGCAAAGCAGTCCACCAGCCAAGACCACATGCCAAAACATGAGAAGAAAGAGAGAGGGAGAGAGTACAGCCAGGGAAAGCAGATCCCATAAGAACAAGATGAAGACAATCCCAGAAGACACCGATGATCCTGCAGCTTCAAAGGTCTGATTTGCCTCTCCATGCACATGCCCTGACTATGAGCCACCCCTCTGACCATGAATTGTCCATCCACATGTGAGACTTGGACCTCTGTATTCCCTGTCTACCCTTCATGTATGATCTTATGTGAGCTTGTTCTCCCCACTGATGATGTATATGTTTTTTTTACTTTTTTGGATGGGGGAAGGCAGGGTAGTTGGGGTTAAGTTACTTGCCCAAGGTCACACAGCTAGTATGTGCTAAGTATCTGAGGTTGGATTTGAACTCAGGTCCTCCTGTTTCTAGGGCCAGTGCTCTATCCACTGCACCACCTAGCTGCCCCAATGTGTACATTTCTAGGAGAACATGGTCTAGGCTTATAGTAGGAACATTAAATGTTCTTGCTATACTATTTCATTAAGTGTCTTTGCTTTGAACTAATCCTGTCCTTAGGCTGACTAGAGAAAAAATAAACACATCACCAAGGACTCCCAAGTTGTGATTTTGAATGGTTGTAGATCCACAGTGTACCTGGAATGTGGGTTAGTTTTTCTGAGTCCCCATATTTGAGAAAGGGGTAGCCCAGGGTCTATGCTTACAATTTATCAGCAGGGGAGCAGTTTATAATGTGTCTCCTCTCTACTCACATAACTCCAAGCCTGCTTCAGGCCCTTACTACCTCTCAAATGGACTGTTAATGGAGCTTCCTGCTTAGTCTCTCTGCCCCAAATCTCTCCACTCTCTAACCCATCCTCCACACTGCCAAAGTGATATTCCTAAAGCAGAAATCAGACTTGGTCATTCTCTTGGTCAAGAAGCTCAGATCACTGGTTGTTCCCTCTAGGATCCAATAAAAAATCATTTATGTGACTTTAAGGGCTTTCGGGGCGGCTAGGTGGCACAGTGAATAGAGTACCAGCCCTGGAGTCAGGAAGACCTGAATTCAAATGTAGCCCCGGACACTTAACACTTAACTAGCTATGTGACCTTGAGCGAGTCATTTAACCCCAATTGCCCTGCCTCCCCCCCTCCAAAAAAAAGGATGGGGGCCTTCACAACCTGACTCCAATATACTTTTATAGCTTTATGGCACATTACCTGCTTCACACATAGTATTGTTCAGACAGGATTTTCTTGCTGTTCCCCAGATACAACTTCCCACCTCCATGCCTTTGCATAGGCTGTTCCCCATGCCTAGAACTTCCACCTTTCCACCTCTCATAATCTCTAACTTCCTTCAAAGTTCAGCTCAAATACTGTCTTCTATATGGGGCCTTTCCTGATCTCTCTGGCAGCTGGTACCCTCTCCTCCCCATTTTATACATTGCTTGCATTTTACAAATGAAAAAACTGAAGTTAACAGGGTTGAGTGACTTGCCCAAGGTCACACGGCTAGCTTTTTTGTGTTAAGTGTCTGAGTCCGGATTTGAACTCAGGTCATCTTGACTCCAGGGCCAGTGCTCTATTCACTGCACCACCTAGCTGCCCCCTACTTGCCCTTTTATACATTTACTTTTTACATATGTAAGTATATCTACTTGTATTTATATATGTATATGTTTTCCCCCAAAGTCCTTTGAGAACAAGGACTTTGTTTTTTTCCTATGTATCTCCAATGCCTAGCACAATGCTGACATATAGCAGTCAGTTAGTAAATGTTAACTGAAATAAATATAAATGTATGCATAATAGCACAAAGTGATGTCAAATAGGAAAGCTAAAAACCAAGTGGATGAGAAAAAGTCTGACGCCGGATTTGAGTTTCAAAGCAAATTAGGGATTCAACAAGCCTGAGGGGCTGAGGGAGCTCATTAGAACCACTTGGCCAAACCAAAGGAAGAGTTGCCATTTATGAAACTGGAAATAGGAGAGCTGAAGGAAGCATCCAAGAGGATGAAACTGGGAATCAATAACATAAAAAAATTAGAAAATCTCAGTGAAGCAGTGAACTCCCTGAGGGGCAGGATGGCTCAGAGAGAATGAAAAACGCAGGCGTGGATGGTGGAGTAGCAGCAAAATGAACACGACTGGATGTTGGCAACCTCCTGCCACTGCCTCCTGTATCCTTCCCCCTGCCAGGCACTGCTCCCTCACCCAGATGATCCTGTTTCCACTCACAAACCCCCGATCTTTCCTAATATCCTAGCTGGTAAATTTACTTGTTACTATGTAAACATTAAGTGGAAAGACCAAGCAAAGAAACAACCTTCTTGTAGCGGCATATATCAATGTAATATGTTAGATTTCATAACAAGAGAGGCTCCTGTTCTCATCAGGCAGACTGAAAGACCCACATTCATGTAATTCTGCCTCTTGGAAGTGTAGTTATGAAACATAATTGGCTAGAGATTATGCCCCCATGAAAAGAAAGAAAACTCTCTAACAATGGGCAGGGGTGTGGGGAGGTGAGGATCCCAACCCTGTGCCATCATCTCTTCTATGTGACTCTGAACTTTCCTCCATGCCTTCATATCATGAACAAAGGGACACAAGGAAGTGCCTGAAACAGGGTTGACCACAGAGGTCTGTGAGAAATAAGATAGATCAGTCAGATTCAGTCTTTCACAGAACAGAGCATGCTTTAAAATAGTTACCATTGCTACCCAGCTGAAGGAAAGGCAAGGCAAGGGGATAGGACCACCAATTTCCTCCATATTCCCCACAACATATCTGGTTGGTTTGGGTAATTTTTTTTTCCTCAGTGTTCCGACTACTTGAATCAGCAGCCTTGATACAAATACAGACTGATACCTTGTTTCTTGACCCTTTAACTTTTAAATCTCTACTGTGCCCAGAGGTAAGGGATCAAAGAGGGGGAAATGCCAGTCTTGCCACTGCTTCTGTCCTGATCTTAGAGCATGTGCTATTTCCTTGCCTCGAGAAATGAGCATAAAACTACATAATCCCAGAAGTTTATTCAGCTCTAGGTCATTCTTGCCCCCTCTAGAGATGGCATTACAGCAGCATGGGAAAGATCTCTTTGGCCAGTGTGGTGGCAAGAATGCATTATGTAAGCAGCCACCTGCTCTGCATATGTGTAAACCTAGCCCAGCATATAGCCTGTACCCCCTAATGTGGGCGAGAAGCAATCTTATTATGTCTGCATTTACACCCACAGAATCCTGGATTTTCTATAGTCCTAGATCAAATCACCAGGCTCCAGTCAGTCAACTGCAAGACTCTGATGTTTCTCAAAGCAGGTGAGTCATAAATAAGATATGAATTAAGGTGGTTTGATAAGGAAAATCCAAAATAAATATGACAGCACAGTGATAGAAAGCATATTCAGTATTCATTCAAAAATATGTATTAAATTAGGAATTCCATAATCATGCCTCCCTTATTGCTGGCTTGTCCTAGAACTTCCCTCAGTGCTTGAGGCCTCCTTACCCCGAAGCTGTCTCCTATCCCTATGGTCTGCTCAAGCTGGACTATTCCTCTAGAAGGCCCACCAATAAAGGAGTTCCTGGTAGAGCACTCCTTCTACTGATGAGGAAGAGTGTTTTCTTGGCAATTCATAATCTTAGAGAAGTACCTGGGACACAGAGAGTGACTTGTCCAAGGTTGTACAATTAACGTGTGGGAGAGCAGGATTCAAGTGTAGCTTTTCTGGATTAGTAAACCAGCTCTCTCTCTCTCTCTCTCTCTCTCTCTCTCTCTCTCTCTCTCTCTCTCTCTCTCTCTCTCTCTCTCTCTCTCTCTCTCTCTCTCTCCCAGCATTTTTATTGAGCTTGACCGGTAAAGTCCATTGGAAACCTTTCCACATAGAAGGCAGGCTCACTTTTTTACGGGTTATAGTGCTGGGAGAACATGACCTTGTAGGAAATATGAATGGTCCCTAGAGTTAGCTCTTTCATCTGCAATGGAGGGAACTCCCTTTGAAGCCCAGGGGCATTTCTGTCCCAGCAGGTTGAAGAAGCAGGAAGCTGCTGGTGGCTCTTTACAGAGCCATTTGGGAGAAGCTCCAGAGCAGCCTAGGTTAAGCAAGGCTGCAAATGATCAGGTTCACTCAGCTTGGACCAAGAGTCACTGGGAACTTTTCCAGCACAGAAGGTCAACATAAAACTAACGCCATTCCTGAAATCCCTGCTGAACGTCCATCCTCTTGCCTTGGGCTATTTTTAAAATATGAAATGAAGCTCCAAAAAAAACGATCTTCACAAATGCCTCAGCCAATGTTGTCTTGATGAAACCCTCCCAATAAAAAGACCTAAGTTCCAGTTTTAGTTCCAAGATTTATTAACTATGAGAAATCATGAAGACTTTCTGAGCCTCAGTATTCTAATCTGTAAAAGGGGTCTGATGTACTTGGACTTATAGGGCTATTGTAAGAAAAACTATTTGAAGGGGCAGCTAGGTGGTGCAATGAATAGAGCACCGGCCCTGGAGTCAGGAGGACCTGAGTTCAAATCCAGCCTCAGACACTTAACACACATGCACACAAAACTAGCCATGTGACCTTAGACAAGTCACTTAATCCCAATTGTCCTCCAAAAAGAAAAAAAAGAGAACTATTTGAAATATGTTATAGACATGTGACTTTATATAATCCCAATTATTGTTCAGAACTTTAAAAAAAAAGGAAATAAGAAATCCCCTGGAGCTGAGATTCAGTGAAGACTAGGGTATAAGGAAGAAAGAAGTAGAAATAAATCAAAAACACTTATTAAGCACTGAAAACAAAACAAAAGATGACTTTTTGAGCTATTTTGGTTTGATGATACAGAACCATAGGATGAGAGGAATTTCAAGATGTTATCTGAATATCACATATGTTGGATGCAATTAGCTGATGTTGCTGAGCTATTTTTTTCTTTTTTAAATCTTTCTCACTAGGAAAGGCCCATTGGGTAGGAGAGTGATATGTGTGTGTCATTGTTGTGGCAGATAGGTGGTTCAGTGAACAGTGTGTGTATCTATGGGTATGTACATGTGTATATGTATCTATGTATATATATAAAAATATACATACACACATACATCCGTGTGTGTGTGTATGTGTGTGTGTGTGTGTGTGTGTGTGTGTGCAGCTAAGTGGTACAGTGGATAGAGAACTGGGCTTGGAATCAGGAAGATTCATCTTCATGAGATCAATTTCAGCCTCAGACACTTACTAGCTGTGTGACCCTGGGCAGGTCACTTAACTCTGCTTGCCTCAGTTTCCTCATCTGTAAAATGAGCTGGAGAAGGAAATGGCAAATCACTCCAGTATCTCTGCCAAAAATACCAAATGATGTCAAGAAGAGTCAGACACAATTGACACAAATGAACAACAACACAATATACGTGTGGAAGTAAATATGATCTGAAAACAAAAGGCATAAATTTTCAAAAAAGAAAATGAAGCGTCATCTGGTCCAGGCCCCTGGCCTGATATAAGCCATTCTAGACAAGTGGACATTTCTTTTATTGCTAAAGAACTCTAGGAAAGAGATTTCACAAATTCTCTCGGCAAAACCCAACCCCATCTGACAGACAAAGAGTTGGAAAGTAATGAAAAGATGTGGTCCAAAGCTGTAATTTGTCAGAGAGGCAAACTGAGGTTCAGCGAAGATATGACTGTTCAGTATTACAGTGAGTGGCAAAGCAAGGGGGCGTGTCCCAGGTGCAGCAAACCAAAACAACCTCTGGGATTTTTGTCAGGAGGACCTGAGTTCAAATCTGGCCTGAGACACTCAGTAGCTATGTGACCCTGGGCAAACCACTTAACCCTATTTGCCTCAGTTTCCTCATCTGTAAAAAAAATGAGCTCAAGAAGGAAATGGCAAACTACTCCAGTATCTCTGCCAAGAAAACTCCAATGGGATCATGGAGAGTCAGATACAAATGAAACAACTCAACAACAAAGATTGCATAAGTGACATGTGATTTTATATGTGAGTTTAGCACCTTTGGCAATCCCTCTCATACCCAGGGCCCCCAGAATAGCTTGCTTTAGGTTCAAAGTACTTTGTTGGTCTGCATCCACTCAAAATAATAAGCTCATGAGTCCCCACCGACAAGTGCCCTTTTTCTCTAGACAGGTAGAAAACACAATTCAAAATAAAGATATTGAATGAAATAATATTGTAATAAGATTCACAATAGAGCATTCTCCCCATAAACACAAGACACCAGTCTCCCACAAACATGCACCATCAGTGAGGAGATGGCGCTTAAGTTACAAAGCATTTTCCTCCAACACTTGGGGGGAGGACACACTGCCCGTGTAGCACCAATGTCCCTGGAGAAAGAGCAGGCTCAAATCTGAAGGGACTTTTATGAACATCTCCCCTACTTCCAAATGTGGTATAGCCAATGAATGAGTTACTGTCATTTAGCTGCTTTCAATCAAGCCATTCTTTCACTGAATGACAAACATGTCATTCAGAATGATTTCACTCTACTAGGTTTGACTGTCTATGAATCTGACATGGACTGTAAGCCCATTTTCTTGACTTTTTTTTTTGGAAGAATCACATGAGATAAAAATGGTAATGCTCATCACATACATATGGCACATAGTAGGCTCTGTCTAAAGGCTTATTCCCTTCCTCCCTCTTTTCTTTCCCCTTTTCAGAAGTAGGATGCCCAGCCTGTTCTGTGTGGGCTGGCAGCAAGTCAAACACATTGTGCATGCCCTTGTGGCACCCCCTGGCCAGGCCCCCTGCTAAAGATATAATTTAGGGTTATACATTCCCCAGATCCCTTCTAGTGAGCAACCAAATGGATTTGAACCAGGACAAAAGACAAATTAAGTAAACTTGCAATCAGAAACAGCCAGACCCAGATCATGCTGGCTCTAGTCCAATCCTCAGAACCTTGTCCCTTCCCCGCCCTCAACCCTACCTTGTCACACTGGTTTGAGCCAATTCCCTTGTGCAACCTCCCTACTTAGGAAGCCCGAGGCTTCAGGCTTCTCTCCCCTGAACTTCCCCACAGGAGGTGTTTTTTTAGGCTTAAGGCTGGTTTCCTAGTTGTCTCCAGACCCCTGGTGACACTGAGCTTAGCATTTTCCCCTACCCCATTTATGAGGTATGGGCTCTGGGAGCCCCCTTGACCTCTCCTTGAGTCCTTGAGGTATAGGTTCTGGGAACCCCTCTTGGACTCTGATTAAATTGTCCCATTTGATGAGCCATTTGTATGAAGCAACAAGCCTTACATTGTGGCTGAGCCCAAACCTCTGTTACTAGACTTCCCACCCTTGAGCCCATCAAAATATCAATGCATCCTTGAACTGGCCTAGTCCACCATTGCTGTAGTCTCCAGGTAGCCTTCTGCAACTTCCCATCCTTAATCACTCATTGACCTCATTAACTTCTCCTGAAGACCCTCCCCAAACTCCTCCCCTAGACCACGCCTAGATTCCTCCCACAACTTTTCTGTATATAAGATCCCATCTTCCTTCCATGTCTGTGAGTGCCATAAAATGACCTAGCACAGACTTACTCTGTGTCTAATACAAGCGAACTATTAATAAACTTTACCTTTCTTTGGCTGAGAGAAGACTTGAGTCAAATTCACTTGGCAGGACCCAGTGTGTTGGTATTTTGGGGTCTCCAGAGCAACCCTAACCCTCTTTATGGGTAACCTCTTCATTTTTATGGTTTCCTGATACCAGAAACACTGCTAATCTCAAGCTCTTTTCCAGCTGGGACTGGAAGGTACATAAGCCTCTCTCTTTCCCTAGTACCTTGGAAGTTGTTTTTGTTTTGTGGGTTTTTTTTTTTGGGGGGGAGGGGGGCGGTGCTGACCTCTCAGGTTCCATTAGGTCAGACAGCTAGGAGGTTGTTTTGTGCTCAGCCTGACCTCAGGTTCTCTGTCCTGTTTGGTTATTTTGGAGAATATGGGCATGTGTGCAGCTTCTGAAGCATGGAAGATAAGGATACTCGCTCCATCTGGAAGTGTAAGCCAGATTCTTTCAGTTCTCTCAGTGCTAGGGAACTGGGAAAACGTCGGGTCGGGTACTTTTTTGTGGGGGTTTTTTATTTGTTTTTCAAGGCTTACTCTCAAACCTTCCTTTATGGAGGAAGGGACTTCCAGGCCCTATGCCCGTAGCTTCTAAAAGGTTTGCGTTGTCTTTTACAACACTGGAAAAAATTTAGTTTCTCTGGAGACCCCAAAATACCAACATGCCAGGTCCTGCCCAATGAATTCGAATCAAGTCTTCTCAGTCAAAGAAAAGTAAAGTTTATTTTTTTATTTTTTTTTCAAAGCAACTGGGGTTAAGTAACTTGTCCAAGGTTATAAGGCCAGTTTTTTGTGTGGGTGTTAAGTATCTGAGGAACCGATCCGGGGTCCTCCAACTCTGGCACTCTTACTGTGCCACCTAGCTGCCCCCAAAAGTAAAGTTTATTAAAAGTTCACTTGCACTGGGAGAGTAGGTGGCACAGTGAGTAGAGTTCTGGCCTTGGAATCAGGAGGACCTGGATTCGGATCCAGCCCAGACACTTGACACAAAGAAAAGAAAAATTAACTTATTTTTTAAAAAGTTCGCTTGCATTAGACACAGAGTAAGCCTGTTCGAAGTCATTCTATGGTGCTCTCACATACATGGAGACAAGATGGAATCTTATATACAGAAGGCTGTGGGAGGAATCTAGGGGTGGTCTAGGGGAGGAGTTTGGGGAGGATCTTCAGGAGGAGTTAATGAGGTCAATGAGTGATTGAGGGTGGGAAGTTGCAGGAGACTATCTGGAGACTACAGCAATGGTGGACTAGGCCAGTTCAAGGGTGCATTGATATTTTGATGGGCTCAAGGGAGGGAAGTCTAGTAACAGAGGTTCGGGCTCAGCCACAAAGAAAGGCTTATTGCCTCATGCAAATGCCTCATCAAACAGGACGATTTAATAAGAGTCCAAGGGGGCTTCCCAGAACCTGTACCTCAAGGACTCAAGGAGAGGTCAAGGGGGCTCCCGGAGCCCATTTCTCATCACCATCACCCAGAAGGCCTTGATTCCCTGAAGCAGCCCTCACTCCAAGTCTCATCTCCTTGTCCATCCTTTATAGCAGCTGTCTCCAAAGTAGGGTCCATGGAAATAGGTGTGAGGTTTCTCAAGGGATGGGTGATCAGCAAATCAGAGGGTGGGAAGAGGGGTCACCTCTCACCTATACCAGTCCTTAGCTTGCTTCCAACACATACACGGCAGCTCCTTCAATTCTTCCTCACTGTACCCTACTTACAGCTGCTCTTCTGCAGCTATATTCGGCCCAAAACTCTCAGGGCAGGAAGAATATCATTTGACCAGACTCAGAGGCAAATTCTCTCTCTCTCTCTCTCTCTCTCTCTCTCTCTCTCTCTCTCTCTCTCTCTCTCTCACACACACACACACACACACACACACACACACACACACACACACACACACACACACACCATACTCTATCTCCCATGTCATCACAGAAGAAGGCTCTGAGCTCTGAGGCAGGGCCAGTGAGAAATCCCCTCTGCCCTCAATGCCCCTTCAACTTACACACTCCTAAATTTTCCAAATTTAGGCAAGAAAAAGTGAGCAGCACAAAATGAGCAGGCAAGGATGCACTGAAATTACATTTTATTTCTTTCCAAACCCAACCTTTTTCTGAATTTCCTTATTTCTGGCAGGGCACCACCATCCTTTCATGTTCTTTTTTTGTTTGTTTGTTTGCTTTTTGAAGGGGGGAAGGAAGGGCAATTGGGGTTAAGCGACTTGCCCAAGGTCACATGGCTAGTTATTCTGTTAAGTGTCTGAGGCCGAATTTGAACTCAGGTCCTCCTGACTCCAGGGCTGATGCTCTATTCACTGCGCCACCTAGCTATGCCTCCTTTCTTTACCTCCTTTAACCTTGACTCAACTGAAATCGCTTGTTTCAAAGTTACCAGTGACCTCTTTTTTTTTTTTTTTTTTTTTTGCCAGTGACCTCTTAATGAACAAAATTAAAGGTCTTTTTCCATCCTCATTCTCCTCGACCTCTCTGCAGACCCTCCTGGATCCCTGTTCTCTCTCCCTTCTCTGGGTTCTTGTGATATTGTCCTCTCCTGCTTCTCCTCCTATCCATCTGACCACTCCTGTCTGCCTCCTTTGCTAAATCATCATCTATATCATGTCCCCTAACAGTGGTGTCCCCCAAGACTCTGTGCCTCTGTGCCAGATTTTCTTTGTATCCTTTCTCCCTTGGAGAATTCATCAGTTCCTTTGGGAATAATTGTCATCTCTATATAGACAAGTCACAAGTCTATATATCCAACCATTATTTCTCTTCTGAATTTCAATCCCACATCATGAGTGGCTAGTTGGACATTTTGAACTGAAGGTCTTGCAGGCATCGCAAATTCTACATGTCTAAAGCAGAACTCAATATGGGGCCCAAAGTGAACAAAATACTTCAGATGCAATTTGGCCAGGCACACTATGATGGGATGACCACTTCCCATTTCCTTTTGTTCTATGCCAGGAAAGAGGAAGATCAAAATGGAGAAGGGACCCTGGCTCAGGGTAGATGAGACAATGACTGGACAGTGGAGAAAGTGTTCAACTCTTCAGTTTTTGTTACAACTAGTCATTGAGTAGAAAAAAGAGGGAAACGATGGGGTGACTAAAGCCAGTGAGGAGGAAGTGAATTTAAAACCCAGACTAACTCTAATGGATATCTAATGCAATTAAGTAAATTCCCTAGATCACAAGGAACATTCTTTAACTGAGTTTTCTAGACAAACAAAATCTGGTAAATTAAGGAATGATATAATTAGCACCTGTATAATGTCTGTTACTATATAATAAATGTCAAATTCAATAAATATAATAAATTTAGAACATAACAGTATAATAAATATTAAATCTAGAAAGTTTGGAAAAGGTATTTTCTTCTCATTTCATGGCACAATCCAGCATGTTTAGAAGTCTTTCTTCTAGTCAAAAAATTTATCTTTCATTTCCTTTCAAGAAAATCCAGAACAAGTATATTTGGCTAAATAGATCAACACATGTTACATGCAACCAGGAAATAAGATATCCAGGCAATGGAGTATAGAAATAGACCTTGCCCTACAAGAAAGAAGGGAGTAAAGGAAGGAATGAGGGAATATATGAGAGGGTAGACTGGGTGAAGGGGTAATCAGTGTGCTTGCCATCTTGGGGTGGGGGGTAGGGGAGAGATGGGGAGAAAATTTGGAACTCAAAATTATGTCCACATATATGTTGAAAACTAAAAATAAATAAATTCTGAAAAAATGAATAGATCAACATAGATGTCTGTGGATGATTAGAACATTGCAAATGAATATAAAATTGTTCTTTATGAAATAAACCAGTCTGTTCCTCTATGCTGCCTGCTCCATGGCACTCATCGGGCTCATTACAAAAGTCAGTCCAGTGTAGTGGAAAGAGCATTATCAGACTGGGAATCAGAAAACATCTCTGAGCCTCAGTTTCTTCTCTTGTAAAATGAAAATGCTGGGATACATTATCTCTAAATTCCATTCTAGCTCTAAAGTGGGTAATCCAGGGAGCCCAGCAGGCCCTTAGGACATGGTTTCCCTTTCTGGTCTTTCCCTGCTTCTATCTCTCATCTCTGCACTAGGTTCTCCACTGCTCAGCCTGAAGAAAAACAATTTTAAAATAACACTTCACATTTCCATAGGGCTTTTAATACTTCACAAAGCTGGGCTGTGTGAGAGACATTGTATATTAACTTAATAAGCCCCTTGCATTAAACATTTTTATTATAAAGTCTAAATAAAGGTTACATGCTAAATTCAGGGAGTAGGGTGAGAAGGTAATATCAGGCTGATCCGAGCTATAGAAAATACTTTAAAAAGCCAGTCACTGTATATGTTTTCCAAGAGATTATTAATTTGATATGCAATGACTGCATCCTCTCACACATATCCATTTGCAGCTCATTGTGGCATATGGCATAAGATGGATTGAGAGTCAGGAGCTTGGGTCTAAATTTCATCTCCTCTACTTCAATAACTGTATAACCTCGTATGAGTTAGTCAACTAGCATTTATTAAGTGCCTACTGTGTGCCAGACACTGTGCAAATAAAGTAAAAAAAAGTCTCTGCTTTCAAGGAACTCAATCTAATGAGGGTGACAATATGTACTTAACTATGTACAGACAAGAAAAATATACAGAAATATATATACACACACATCAAAACAAGCATTTATTAAGTGCCTACTCTATGCCAGGTACTGTGTGGTTGTTGTACAGATGAGAAAACTGAGGCAAACAGGGTTAAGTGAGTTGCCTAGGATCACACAGCAAGCAAGTATCTGAGGCTGGATTTGAACTCAAGTCTTCCTGACTCCAGGCCCAGCACTGTATCCTAGGTGCCTAGTTGTACACACATACATAAAACATATTATATATATATGTATGTATATATTATTATGCATGCATGTATATACATATATACATATGTGTGTACATATACATATAAATTGGGGGCAGTCTCAGAGGGAGGGCACTAAGATTAAGCACTTGGAAAAGCTTCTTAAAGAAGGTGGGGTTTTAGCTAAGATTTTAATGAAGTTGGGGAGATAGAGTATCCCAGCCATGAAAGACTATCACTGAAAAGACTGTCAGGAGATAGAGTTACTTGTTGGAGGAACGGCAAGGAGGCCAATTCGACTGGATCACAGAATATGTTGAGGGAGGAAATCGTGAGAAGACTAGAAAGTAAGGTTATGAAGGGCTTTAAAAGTCAAAGGTGGGGAATAGAGCACCGGCCCTGGAGTCAGGAGGACCTGAGTTCAAATTTGGCCTCAGACACTTAACACAAAAACTAGCCATGTGACCTTGGGCAGGTCACTTAACCCCAACTGCCCTCCAAAAAGCAAAAAAATAAAAAGTCACTGGTAGGGGTGTTATATTTGATCCTGATGATAAGAAGGAGCCATTGGAGTTTTTTGATTAAGGTTACTTCCCCTTTCATTTGTTTCTGTATCTCTCTTTTCCCATGCGCCATCTTTTTTTTATTGTTGTTGGTGTTGAAAACAATATATAACAGAAATACATAAAAATGAAACGGTCCTTGCTGGTGTCTGTAACTTTAATAGTCGGTCAGTAGACACAATTAGTACAAAACAAACGCATTTACATGGATTGCCCAGTCAAAGAGCACCTATAAAATGTTTCCCGTCCTCCAACTGCTAGTAACCTGGGCATGTTCTCCCACAAATATACCCAGTATCCACGAGAAGAGTAGGCACAGACGTACAGTATTCCAGGAGTGAGGCACACACTTCAGGAATAAATGAGACCAAGGCAATTTACCCACTTTGTACTACAGGGAATCTTTTCTCTTCACAACTATCCTCATGTTACTTCCTCTGGTCACAGGGTTTCTATTGAGTGGATTGCTGAATCCTTGCTCAAGGATTGAGCTCAATTGCTCAAATCTCGGTTACCAGGCTTAGCTCTCATATATTCATAGTCAGCTCTCTTCTCTGCTGTCAGAGGTCACACTTTGTTTCCTGCTCCTGAATCTCTATGTATTTCCCACTCTGGAGTTGGTTGTGGTATCTCCTTCCACAGGGTTAGTGGCTCTTCTACAAGGTGCCGATAGGAGAAGAGGCAAGAAGAACCACCTAGTATTTTCGGTGGTCATGGTCCCCAAAGCTGATCCTTCTCTTGAATGCATGCAGACCAGACAAATGTGGCTTTTTTGAGGGTCACCAAGAGTGTGATCTACCTTCAGTCAGCCAATGCTCAGCTGCCCTCTAATTCCATCAGGCATAACTCATTTAAAAAAACTGTTAACATAGCAATACCAGTTACCTCTGTTATCTACTCCTTACTTTCAAAAATTAGAATCAGTTGATCTGGGAAGGGAGATTGACTATTTAAAATGAAGGACTGTAATGGCAATTTGAAGATCTTCCCTGCCCCTTAACAAGCCTAAGGGAATTTGAATTTCCCTCATTTGAAAATATACTCTGTCCCCTAATAAGCTGAATGTGGTCATGTGGAGCCCGTGGTGGGAAGTTTGCTGAAGGGTGGAGTGGAGCCCAACTGGAGAGGCTTGCTTTTCAGGAACACCCACACCTTGTTCTTTGTAATTAGGCCGTGGGTCATGAGGGTTGTGATGTTCTCTGACCCTGGGGAAAGCTATATATACCTCTGATATGAGGTTTTGCTTTGGGGTTCACTTTGGAAAGAGTTGTGTGATTTGACCAGACGAGACTCTGGGCAGCCGTTGAGCTCCCCTAGATGTTGGTGCTTCCCTCTCTGGTAACTAACTAGATATGGATGTAATGGTCAGACAGCTGGAGGGCCTGACTGCTGAATTGTGTTATTTTCTATTTATTTTTTGTCTGCTTATAATTTCTGTTTGTACTCTCTGAAGTTCAGGGTGCTGACTTTTCCCCCGAACTAGGTAAATGATATATGTTTGAATAAAGAAAGATTGTTAACCCCTTTTGAGTCGGCTTTCCTTTAGAAAAGCAGATCTAAGAACCTATGCTAGCAGCCATCCTGGGTATGTTAGGATGCTTGCTGTTACAAGGATGTTGATTAAAAGATATGATCATATATATATATATATGATATATCATCATAAACACACTAAACAAACATTATTTTTCAGATTTATGGATAGGAGAAAAGTTCACAATGCAGCAAGCTATAGAAAGAATTATAGAAGATAAAAAGGATAATTTTAATTATATAAAATGTAAAAGGTTTTCTATAAATAAAACTGATGCAACTAAAATTAGAAGAAAAATAGGTAACTGGGAAAATCTTTGAAGTGGGTTTCTCTGAGAATGGTGCTATATTCAAGATATATAAGGACCTGATTTAAATTTATAAGAATAAGAATTATTTCCCAACTGATAGGATATGAACAGGTGCTTGTCAAAAGATAAAATATAGGCTATCAATAAACACATGAAAAAATTATTCAGACCACTAATTATTAGAGAAATGCAAATCAGAGCAACTCTGTTCTACCTCATACCCATCAGATTTGCCAAAAAGGGAAAATATTGGAGAGAACATGGGAAAATAAGCATATAAATTGATTGAGATGTCATGAGCATGACTGAGTTGTCAGTTGGCCCAGTTATTCTAGAAAGCAACTTTGAAATAAAAAAAACTAAACTGTATACCTCTTTACACAGTCATATCATTACTAAACCTATGTTGCAAAGAGACCAAAGAAAGAAGAAAAGGACCCATATGGATATGTATATATATAAAATATGTGTCTGTGTGTATATATATGCATATGTATACACCCACATATATTTATATAAATATACATATGTATGTGTGTGCATATATATATATGTATGTATGTATAAAACTTTCTTTTTTTTGTTTTTTTTTTGGAGGGCAATTGGGGTTGTGACTTGCCCAAAGTAACATGGCTATTAAGTATGTCAAGTGTCTGAGGCCAGATTTGAACTCAGGTCCTCCTGACTCCAAGGCCAGTGCTCTATTCACTGCACCACCTAGCTACCCCTATAAAGCTGTTTCTTGATGGCAAACAACTGGAAACCAAGGAGGTACCTTTCGGTTAGGGAATGATTGAACAAGCTATAGTATGTGTGATGGAATATTATTGTGCTATAAGAAATGATGAAAGAGATAGTTTCAGAGAAATCTGGGAAAGTATATGAACTGATTCATAGTTAAGCAAGCAGAACCTGGAGCACGACATGAAAAGACCAATAACTTTGAAAAACTTAACAACTCTGATTAATACAATGATTAACTATAATTCCAGAGGACTGATGGTGAACTTTACTCCTCACCTGCTGTCAGGGAGCGGATTTACTTAAGATGCAGAATGAGACAGATCTTTTTAGGCATAAATTACATAGTTATTTATTTTGCTTGATTTTGCATATTTTACAAGGGTTTTGTTTTGGGTTTTTCTCTCCCAGAGTATTATGGGGGGGGGGTGCGGATTAGGAGACAGAAAAAATGTTTTTTGAAAAAATAATAAGTTAAGTAAGATAGGGTACCTACCAATTGAGGAATGGTTGAACAAATCATGATATGTAAATATCATGGAATACTATTGTGCTATAAGAAACAATGAACAGGATGGTTTCAGAGAAATCTTGAAAGATATATATGAACTGATGCTGAGCAAAGAAGAACTAAGAGAACAATTCCAGCAGTGACCACAAAAATTTACAGGAAAACAATATCAAAAGATATAAGAACTCTGATCAATGCAGTGACCACTCTTGGCTTCATAGGACTCATGGTGAAACATATCTGGCAGAGATGAGGTGGACTATTTGTATTAGTCACATATGGCCAGTGTATAATTCTATTTTGTTTAATTGTGCCTATTTATTGGCTAGTGAGTAGTACAGTAGAAAGAGTGAAAGACTTGGAGTCAGGAAAATCTGAGTTCAAATCCTGCCCCATACAATTATAGTTTTGTGACTCTGGGCAAGTCATTTAACCTCCATGTACCTGTTTTCTCATCTGTAAAATGGGGGTTGGATAATAAAAGCATCTACCTTACAAGGTTGTTGTAAGGATCATATGAATTAAAAAATATAAAATTATCTTTAATCCTTAAAGTGCTGTATAAGTTCTATTTTTTTTTTTTGAGGGTGGAAGGCAAGGCATTTGGAGTTAAGCGACTTGCCCAAGGTCACATAGCTAGTAGGGTGTGTCAAGGGTCTGAGGCTGGGTTTGAATTCAGGTTCTCCTGACTCCAGGGCCAGTGTTCTATTCACTTCACCACCTCACTGCCCCTGTTCTAACTATTACTATCATTGTTGTTTATGACAAGGAAGAGCTTTATTGGGCTTCATGGGGTAGAGGAATTGACATTGGGAAATAATAGATATTTTTAAAAAATGAATCCTACTCCTATACATGATCTATAGGAAACTAGACTTTACTTCTTCTTCCTTCACTGTTTTCTGCCAGACCTTATTCTGATATTATCTTGGTTCTACCTCACTAGGTGATGGATTTTAACATGGCAAGGTTTTGTGGTAATGTCCCAGATTTTCAAATATACATCATTAACCTCCAACTCTGGGTGTGAAAGCACATAGTCCTCCCCATTCCTTGTCCAGATGAAAAAGACTTTTGTTAAAATGACCTCAACAAATCTCTCCCTGGTTTCAGGTTCTGTGCTGCCCTTATCCAGCTTTGGGAATCTCAAAGGGGCTGCCCTTTGAAGCTTTCTGTCTGATAGCTCTTGTCCTCCACCTGTTCTCTCCATTTCCATTGATTTGCCTAAAGAAAATCTCACTGGATTGTCATGTCTTTGTCCATGGTAGTTAAACTTGTCTTCTCTTAAATTGGCTCAGACCAAAACCATAAGACTATACTTTCACAATCTCTTCCTAAAGCTTGACTCCCTCAGTGCAGCTCCCAGCAAAAGGTCTCCCAGACTGAGCTTCTGTTTTGTTTCTAACCCTGTGCTCTTCATGGTCTATCCTTAACCCTGCGCTCTTCATGGTCTATCCTTAACCCTGCGCTCTTCATGGTCTATCCTTAACCCTGCGCTCTCCATGGTCTATCCTTAACCCTGTGCTCTCCATGGTCTATCCTTAACCCTGTGCTCTTCATGGTCTATCCTTAACCCTGTCCTCTTCATGGTCTATCCTTAACCCTGTGCTCTTCATGGTCTATCCTTAGTTCCTTTCTCCTTGGCGGAGCTAAAATGATTAATTCTTCCCAAAGCCAATGAACACAGGATATCTGTCTCCCCTTTCAGATAGCAGCACCAACTATGTCCTGATCTCAGGGTCCTGCACATTTCTCATTTTTATTTCTCTCTACAAAACATAGTTCAATCATTCACTAGCTATTTTCATTCGATGAAGAAGAAAGAAAATAAGCATTTTCTAAGCACTATGTACCAGGTCCTTTGCTAAGCCAGGGGAATAAAAGCACAAGCAAAAAAAGGAATATAGTCCCTGCCTTCAAGGATCTTACATTCTAACAGGGAACATCAATACAAGAAAGTTAAAAAATGTAGGGGATGGGTACCCAGAGTAGGGGCATGCTTTTGAAATCCAAAAGTCAAGAGCAGAGCTGAAAGGGAAAGGAAGGCTGTCTATTCAGGGCTCCTAAACAGAATGGAGTTTCCAGAAGAAACTTAATGAAAGAAGGGAGCAGGTCTCATAAAGGAATATTCCAGGGTGAGAAGGCTGTTGAAATGATTGGATATTATAGGGCAAGAAGGTTCTAGGCATTGAGGGAAGTTCCATGATGAGAAAGTAGCAGAGGCATAGTTTTGTATGAATTTATAGCAAATAGCATAAAACATAATTTTACTTCCCTGTTCAAAGCAACTCTTTAGAATGGGTAGGAGTTCCTGAATTGCCTTCTCTAAGTTAAATTTCCAAAGTATTTCTAACCGAACATTTTATATTTATAGTTTACATTGAAAGTTCAAATGATATCTGCAGATATTTAAATTGAAAATAAATTCTTAGTGTACCTGGAATGGCAATATGAAGTAGAATCTCTAAAAAATAAGGTAAGCACAACTTCTGGCCAACATGGCAGCCTTGACACAGGCAAACACCCACCTCCTCCAACAAAAGCCTCAAACTCACATCAGACTTAAAAAATGATCAATTCATTTAGTGAAAAGTCACAGTGAATTCTTCAGACAGAGATACACAAAAAGTCAGCCCGAAGAACAGTACCTGGTAAATACGGAATAAATTCTTGTAGCCTAGCTGCCAGAAGCCCATAGGCAATAGAAAAAGAGGCAGCCAATAATGCCAATGCCAACACAGGCAAATAAGCCAACTACTTCCCAGAGTTAAGTGTAACCTAAAGGGAAATACGTCTAGGGAGGCAAGAATGGAGCTACTCACCTCAAAGTCTGAGAATCATCAGAATAGCAAAGATCACCTTGGTGGTCTACTTGGTAGTACAACTCCTCTGGGGTTTCCCAGATCAGACAAAGACAGAAGAGATATCCAGGGCTCTGAGGTCCCTAGCACTCTATCCTGAATGCCATAAAGTGTCCTGAAGATCCAGTGCTCTTGCCCTAAAAGACTAACCATGGTCAGCAGAAGAACCCAGGGTACCTAGAGTGAGACTCTATAAGAAGGACAAATAACTGTACCCTAATGTACAGGTAGAGTCTGGGCTCTAGTTCAGGAACTAAATCAGGAGAAATGTGTAAACTAAAGGAAAATATCTATCATGAAAAATTATTTTACATCTACATTTCCTCCCCAAAGACAGAGTTACTCCATAAGAACTACAAGCAGGACCTTGTAGCAACAATCCAATATTCATAGCACTGACAGTGACTGTGAATATGCCAGCATAGTTTTCAATTGCAAAATATAACAGAGTCTCCATATAGAAGACAGAAGCAAAACATTTATTCAGACACCAGAAAGCCAAATTTGAAAATATGGAAATCAAATCCATCACAGCAACAAAGAAGTTAATAAGCCATAACACAGCAAAGAGCCACATCACCCTCTAGACTTCCCACAAACAAGCACTTGAAAACTAGAATAGGACAAATAGAAATCAATAACTATGAGATTGCAAAAAAAAAAAATAGGGGAAAAATGATTGTGATAATAGAAAAAATGTGATATATCTGATTTAAAAAACAACAGACCTAGAAAACTGATCTGTGGAAGATAATTTAAGAACTACCAGACTCCCTGAAAGCCATGGGAAACCTGGACACTATGTATGTATATTCCAAGAAATCATAAATTTGAAAAGCTGTCTAGATCTTTTAGAACCAGAGGGCAAAGTGAAGAAAAAAAGAGTCCATCAATTAATTCTTGAAAGAAACCCCTCCGTGGAAAGTCCCTAGAGAACCTCTATATCTTCAAAATGTGTTGAGGAAGTTAAATAAGAAAAACCTGGAGGAGGTTGGTTTTATTCTGAGGGTTTGTCAACGAGGGAAAGAAAAGGGAGGGTAAAAAAGAATACATTAGTATAAAAAGGAGGAAGAAGGGGGTAGAACTTGCTCTTTCTTATAATTAGGGTTGGTGAGAAAAAGACTATATAAATGTGGAGGAAGGAGTGAGGGGAAGCAGATATCACACGAATCTCCCTCTTTCCCAAAATGGACAAAGGAGGGTTGAACAAATATACATCCATTCTCCACAACAGTTCCACATGGAAGCACATTAAATTCAAGAAGGAAAGAAACAGGCATTAGGGGATACCATTAAAAGGAGGAATATTACCCAGGAGAGAAGAGTTGCAAACAAATGCATCTTGAAGGGGATATTAAAAAAGAAGAAAAAAGAAACTAAAGAACTAGAATTGAGACGGCTGAACAAATTGTAGTCTATAAATTTAATGGAATATTATTACCTCTGAAGAAATTACCCCAAAAAGGATAATACCGGACAATATGAATTGATGCAGAGTGAAGTGAGCAGAGCTACCAAGAACAATTTATTCAAGGATAACATTGGAAAGAAAAACAACTTGGAAAGACTTAACAACCCTGATCAACTCAATGATCAGCTGTCTCCAGGAAACTTATTTTTTTAGTAGTTAATTTATTTATTTTTACCTTTCAACATTCACTTCCCTAAGTTTTAAATTTTCTCCCCTTCCTTTGACCTTCCCTACCCAAGACAGCCTGCAATCTGATATAGGTTCTACATATACATTCCTATTACATATATTTTCACATTAGTCATGTTGTATAGAGGAATTATAGCAAATGGGAGAAACCGTGAGAAAGGAAAAAAAAAAACCAGAACAAACGAACAAAAAAGAGAAAATAGTCTGCTTCTCTCTGCATTCAGACTCCATTGTTCTTTCTCTGGGTGGGGATGGCATTTTCCATCATGAGTCCTTTGGAACTGTTTTAGGTCCTTGCAGTGCTGAGAACGGCTAAGTTTATCAAAACCAGTCATCCCATATTGTGGCTGTTACTGTGTACAGTGTTCTCCCTGACCAGAAAATAGAGCACCTCTTAAAATTTCCATCCTTTAGTCCTCTTAGCCCTCCATGGCAAGGAATTGTCTATTGATCACTGGATACTCTGCTGGTAATAATGTGGAAGTACCTTATGAGTTCTAGATTACCAGAAATTGAGGATTACCATGGACCCACCTGTGTCAATTTAACTCTGCCACTTCTGGGACCCACACTGATGCCTCTGGGGACCATTTTACTTGTCCTTGCCTCTGGGCCCCACACTGCTACCTACTTCCACTGGAGTCCATCATTCTGATGAACTAAGGGCCAAGCACTATCTCCTCAGACCATGCTAAGCTCATACACTGCCCCATTCTGCTACTGTCAAAGGGAGAAATAGCTTCCGTTCTCATTCTGGAATTCTGAATTGTATGTAACTTTTACACTTGGGACTTCAAGTGAGGGATGGAGAAGGGACACCAAAGAGTGGGCCTGGCTGCTGGTGCCTACTACTGCCCTACTGTGCCGGCCTCAGACACTTACTAGCTATGTGACCCTGGCTGAGACTTTTAACCACTGTCTGCCTCAGTTTCCTCATCTGTAAAATGGGGATAAAACAGCACCTACCTCCCAGGATTGCCGTGAAGATAAAATATCTTTATAAACCTAAAAGCAAAAACTAGCTATTATGTTCCAGGTGGTTGAGCTTAAAAAAAAAATAGGTGGTGAAAGAATAAGAAAGAATTTATGTATAAAAAGGCCTGTGGAGATGATCTTCTTTTGTGATAATGGAATATTTTTATTTTGCAATGAATCATTGTTTTTAAAAATTGGAATAGCATCATGGAAAAAGTTGGGGAGTTATAGTCATAGACCTAGGACTGAATCTCAGCTTTGTTATTTTTCTGGCTGTATCCCCCAGGTTTTTAGATCTGGAAGAGATTCTCAAGCCAATGCAAACCTTCATTAAGGCCCATAGAATAAAAGTAGTCTCAGTTCAACAAATATTTATTAAACATCTACTATGTGCAAGGGACTTTACTAGACACTGTGATATAAAAACAATGAAGAAATAGTCCCTGCCCTCAAAGACTTCCCATTTTATTGGGGGGATATAAAGTGTGTGTGTGTGTGTGTGTGTGTGTGTGTGTGTGTACACACATACATACATGTATAAATAATGTATTTTATATACATGAAGAACAATGAAGAAATAGTTCCTGTCCTCAAGGAATTCACATACTATTGGGAAAATACAATATACATATGTTTATATATGTGCATATATATATACATATATAATAATAAATATATGTGTATATTTATATGTAAAAAGTCAGGTGACCCAGTGAATAGAGTACCAGGCCTGGAGCCAGGAAGACAAACTCTAATCTGACCTCAGACCCTTACTAGCTGTGTGACCCTGGGCAAGTCACTTAACCTAGTCTGCCTTCGTTTCCTCATTTGTAAAATGAGCTGGAGAAGGAAATGACAAACCACTCCAGTATCTTTGCCAAGAAAACCCCAAATGGGGTCATGAAGAGTAGACACAAATGAAATAATTTAACAATAACATACATATGTATACATATATGTATACACACAGAGAGATATATCTACAAAATAAATATAAATGAAATGTAGATAGGCAGGTCTAAGAGTTTCCAGGGGTGGGGAACTGTAGGTATGCAAGTAGTCTGTTGTTGGGGTACATTTAAATAGACAAGAGGGTATGGAAAGCCCATTCCTATCCCCACTGTGTAGAGTAAGAGGGTAGCCATGACTGGGCAATCACTCCTCCACTTTCCTAAGTCCGAGAGAGGTTTGGGGCTAGAATGATGTTGCTCTACTCTCCATTTGATATTTGGAGTCCAGTGGTAATGAAAAGTTCTTTTGACGGTTCAGAACAAAAGCTGCTTTCCCTGATCACTCTTCATCGGAAATAGTCTTACCCTAGACTGAGAGTGTAACTGTTAACTTACTCTTGGCCAGTTTAGCTCCCTCCCAGCAAATACTCATTACCCAAAGGACAATCACAGATAGCTAGCAAACATATTTATTGAAGCCAACAGTAAAACCAAAATTGGGGAAATAATACAGGGCATCTAAAAGGAAATGGGCTCTTCAACCAGGTTGCAAGAGCACTTTCCACTACCTATTCCCCTCCCCTCCTGAGCCCTATTCTTTCTTCCCTTGCTGGGCTGTTGTGATACTGTCCTCTCCCGGTTCTTTTCCTACCCATCTGGCCACTCCTTTTCTGTCTTCTTTGCTAAATCATCATCCATATCATGTCCCCTAACTGTGGTGTCCCCCAAGACTGTCACAGGTTTTTCCCCCCAAATCTAATGTTCTTTCCACCACCCACTTTCTGAGTCTGTTTTCTAATCAGTAAAAAAAGGGACAATAAAGCACTACTTGGGCCAGCTATCTCTCACAAGATTCTGACAAAAAAAGTACTTTGTGAACCTCAAAGGACTGGAAATAATAGTTAATATTTATGTTATATTAATTTAATTAAATCAATCAGTATTTATTACCTTCTATGTGATACATGTCAGAGAGGCAAGTACAAAGAATGAAACAGCCATGAATGACAAAATATTTCCTCAGCTCTGGGTATTTCTTGCCTGAGCAGAGGAAGTGAAGGCAGGAGTGGAGGAGGGGGAGGGAAGGGACCTTCGTTCTTTCTCTTTGTTTTGATTCTCCTTGCCCTGAGAATTTTTATTTTCTCCTGGACCCTTTATCTCTCCCTCTACCTCTGATAGGACTAGCAGTAGAGTGGGGTTAGACAGGGGAAGCAAAAGGTGTAGACAGACAACAGTCCTCTTTTAAAGTATCATGGCATAGTGGAAATGGCACAAGATCTGAGTTCAAATTCTACCTCAAATACTTAATTGTGTGACCCCAGGCAAGGCATTTAACACCTTTGAGCCTTAGTTTCCTCAAAGGGTGTTGGACTGACTGGCCTAAGTCTACACTCTTCCCAACTCAACACAGCCCTTTTACTCTGGTGTGACTTCCCTTCTCTAGGCCTCAGTTTCCCCACTCACAAAGTAAGGGGGGCTGTACTGGATGATCTCAAAAATCTCTTCCAGCCCGATCTTCGGAGATCCCCTCAGTCAGGACAGCAGAGAAAGGCGGGGCAGGAGGAGCTGAGAGCGCTGCGCTGGAAGCGGACCCCGTTAGCAGCATCCCCTCCAGTTAGCTGGGGCTGCACTGTGCAGGGCAGACCCACAGCCCGAGCAGCCCCAGACTTGTTTGGGGCGGTTCCGGATGGGAGGAGTCATAAAGGGCGTGGGCTGGAGTCTAGCGTGACCACTGCGGGCTCCAGGAAGGCGGAAGGAGCCCTTGGGGACGAAGCTGCTTAGGCTGAGCTGCTGCTTAGGGGAGGCGGGTGGCGTGGGAGTGGAGCCTGGGACCCCGAGCAACCATGGAGGAGGGGCTGCTCTTCCAGTTCTGCAACTGGAGCACGCTAGTGGTGTGCATGGTCATCAAGTTCCCGCAGATCTTCGCCCTGCTTTCTGCTAAGAGCTCGCGGGGTGTCAGCCTCAAAAGTTTGCTCCTGGAGCTGGTTGGGTAAGGATGGAGACAAGCCGGGGACCTGGACCGGGCCAGGGGCCAGAGGCCAGAGGCCGGCCGGAGGCGTCCTTGGGGAGAAAGCCTTTCACTACTAAGAGGGGTTTAATTCTTCCTGCTTTGCCGCCACTAAGAGAAACGAGCGGCAGATTTGGGCTCTAAGGGAGGGAAACCCTAATAGAACTGCCCAAGAATGGAATGTGCTGTCCCAAGTGGTAGTGAGTTTTTAGTCACTGGAGGTATTCAAGGGGAAACTACCTACACGGCCAGTGAAGATTCAAGGATGACCACTACTCCCTCCCCTGTGCACTGAGCCCTGCGGGGCGAAGGAGACGAGCCAGGGGTGCTGGAAGGGGAGAGCTATCTGGCCAAGAGCATGGGAGTAAGCCCTTCCCTCTGTGGGAGGTTCCCTGGGGCTAGGTCGAAACTGGCAGGCTCTGGGTGTGGCCTGAGCGAGGTGCACCAGCGGCTGCTCACTTAAATCTATCTGCCACACTTGGGTTTCCCCTTGGTTTGCTGGCTTGGTATGTGCACGAGATGTGGATGCATGTGACAATTTAGGAGAAGTGTAGACCTGGTGATGTTAGTTATAGCTTTGGGAACCCAGCAAGTCATTTGACTTTTAAGAACCAAATGACTTGGACAAGTCATTTGAGGCAGCCACAAAGTATAACTGTAATCAATAATTCACATGAGCGCTTGGCACATAGTAGGAATTTAATAAACATCTACTTGTTTTTGTAGGTGGATAGGGATACAAAGACAAAACCCGAACAAATCTGCTCCCAAGGATCTTACCTTCTATTTGGGGGCTGTAACACCTATTCACGCGTCTTGGGCAACTCTTAATATCTCTAGGCCTCATGAGGTTAGACTAGGTCAGGGTTCTTAACGCAGAGTTTGTAAACTTGTTTTTGTTTCTTTGAGTGTTTTGATCATTGTATTTCAATATAACTGACTTCTTTTAAAATCTTACATATTTTATTTTATGTATTTTAAAGCATTTGGAAAAGGGGTCCATCTGGATTCATCAGATTGCAGAAGGAGGCCTCGGTACTAAAAAAAAAAAGTTTAGAACCTTTGGACTAGATGGGTTCTGAAGTCTTTGGCTCTTGAATTGTGATTCAAGTAAATACAAGCTAATTTGTAAATACAAGGAAAGAATTCTAGCCTTTGGGAAAACGAAGATGGTTTTTAAACTAGGCCATGAAAGAAGAGTATTCTGGGAGATGTGGGCAAATGTTAACCCTGGGAATTCATGGAGGTGAGAGATAGAACATCCATTTAGGTGAAGGGCCATTAACCTATCTTGATGGGAACACGGAGTCCATGTCTCATGGACTAATCAATTAATCAATAAATATTTATTAAGCTGTTCTGTGCCAGGCACTGTGCTAAATGCTGGAGATGCTCCCCCTTCCCCCCCAAAAAGGCAAAAGACAGTCCCTGCCTCAGGAAGTTCACAGTCTAATGGAGCAGTCCTTGAAATGAGGCTGGAAAGTTAGGTTGGAGCCATATTACTTGTATTTAGGGAACCCTAAAGGGAGTATTTGAGTAGGGAAATAATAGGACCAAAGTTGAGTCCTAAGAGTTGTTGGTTTTTGTTTTTTGTTTTTTGTTTTGTGCAAGTGTGGCCCTCTAATCTGTTTTCATTCAGTTTCACTATATTTCGTGTTCCCTTCACCCCCTCTGTTGCTAGCCAAATTGGACTACTTCTCCCAGCTCCACATTTATTTCTTTTTTTTGTTTTTGTTGTTTTCTTTTTTTTTTTTTTAAAGCAATTGGGGTTAAGTAACTTTCTCAAGGTTACACGGCTAGTCATTATTTATGTGTGGGTGTTCATTTTCTGAGGCCGGATTTGATCTCGGGTCATCCTAACTCCAAGGCCGGCGCTCTTACTCACTGCGCCACCTAGCCGCCCCTTTTAGGGCAATTGGGGTTAAGTAACTTGCCCAAGGTTACACGGCTAGGTTTTTGTTTGTGTGGATTAAGTATCTGAGGCCGGCTCCAAACTCAGGTCCTTCTGATTCCAGGGCCAGCGCTCTATTCACTGCACCACCTAGCCGCCCCTCCACATTTATTTCTACACCTTTATACATACATATACATACAAGCTGTCCCTCACCTTTGGAATATACAGCCTCCTCCACCCTGCCTTTCAGAATCATTCTCCTTTAAGGATCTCCTCAAATGCCACCACATCCTTCTTGGAAATCTTCCATGATTTGCCTAGTAGTTGGTATTTTCTTCCTCTTAAAAATTTCCTAAACTGTGTTTAATTTTTTTCATGTTCCCTTCCCTCATCAGCTTCCATGGATTCAGTTATTTCTCTGTTGATGATGTTGAAATCTCCTTATCCAGCCCTAACATCTCTGCCGGCCTCCAGTTTTGCATCTCCAGATGCTTTTTGTATATCTTGTACTCGATGTTTCATAGACTTCTTAACCTCAATGTGTCCCAAACTTAGACTCAGTATTTTACAGGTGAAGAAACTGAAGCTCAGAGAGGTTAATGACTTGTCCAAGGGCACAGAGGAATGATTTGAACCCAGGCCTTTTGACCCCAGAGACCCTGCTCTTTCCACCATTCCAGGAGGCATAGGTTCTCTATCTAGTCCATCTTTTTGATCATGTTTTTGAGAAGAAAGTGAAACCCAAGGAGACCCAAAAACGTATTTCACCGCATAATCATTGCACCCTGTGTTGGTGATTTTTTTGTTTTTTTTTTTTAGTCCAAAAATTGTTTTATAACTTTTCATCGTGTATTGCATGGTATAATTCATCAAGCCACTTAAAAGGTAAAGCAGAGCAGCAGTGCATTCACCAGTGGCAGGTGGATAGACATTTATGTCTTGTGAGCCCCAAGCCTAGACTTCTCAGTGTACTGGCATTGTCAGTACACTTCTGAAAGCCACTTGCATGGTTTGTCTAGAGAGCTGCAGTACTCACCATATTGTCACTCAACCCAAGAAGAGCGCAAGGGAGGGCGCAGGCCGGCGAAGCTGCCATGACTAAGTCACATGATACGGTAAGATTTGGATCTTATGCCACCTAAACTGTACAGTTTATCTGCCAGCAATACAGTTTAGCAATAAGTGATTTTTAAGTAATACCAGCATATTTTTTTCCCCAAAGGTTGACATTATGGTCACAGCTCGCTTTGTGTCATAAAATCTGTGACGATTTTGCAGTGAAATACAGCAACTTGTCCCAGGGTCACTCCAGTGAGAGAACCAGGTCTGACATTCAGGCATGCTGGCCAGTGCCCTTTTCACCATTACATCCACCCCCCTAGGCAGTAGGTACACATAATATACAGTGTCTTCTAGGGCTAGGTGTCATAGGAGATACTGATGATTTGGTCTGGGGGACAAAATATGCAAACATGAAATGCATCAGAGAATAATCCAAGGCAAGGAAATCTGTCATCAGTTCCTACTTTCTGTGGTCCTGTGTTCTTCTATGCACTATTCTACAAGAGCATCCTAGGTGAGGCAGCAGGATTATAGCAGGAGGAGACCTGGGTTTGAGGGCTGCCCCAGCTGCTTCTCTGTTGTGTGGCTTTGGGCAGATTATTAATGGTGTCTTTGCTTCAGTTTGTGTTAATAGATCTCTGATGATTCACACAGTTCCTGACAGGTAGTAGGTGCTTAATATATGTGTGTTAAATTGAATTGATTTGAACATTTGTACCTCTCCTGCAACATCAGCAAAATGGGGAGAGGGAGACTTTTGTCCTGCCTTCCCCAGTTGTTAGGAGATTTCACTGAGATAATAGATCTGAGAGTTCTCCATAGACTCAAGTGCCTTGCAAATGTAAAGGTTTTTTTTTTTTTAATTAATAATAAATAACATAATGTTATTTGGATCTGTGGTCTCACCAATTTAAATGTCCACTGGTAGAGATTGCTTTCTCATCCTTCTATATTATTCCTCTGAGTTCTTTTGGCTTTTGAATGCCTCCTCCCTCCTCCTCTCTCTCCCCCTGCTTTTAAGTTCTCTATCACTGGGAGTAGGGGTTGGGGGGAAGGGTCATTCCTTCATCCCATTCATTTCTGGTGAGCACTTTCCCCTATTACCTAGAAGAGAGAATAGCTCCATCTTAGAGAATATGGAAGTGGGATAAAAGAAAGACATTAGAAGATAAGGTTCTGAGCTGGAAGGAATCTTCCTAATGGCATAGTCTCAGTACTTTATAAAACTTTAACCTAAGGAATATAAAAATTTGCATCTCCATTTTCCAGATGAGGAAAACTGAAGCCCAGAGAGAAAGTGACTTGCCTAGAGTCATACTGGTTAAATAAATCCAGAGTGGAAATTTCTCTAATTCCAAATCCATGTTTTTTCCACTACATTACATTGGCTCTAAATTCCTTACTCAGCCTGGCATTCAAGGCCCTTCACAGTTTGTCTCCAATCTACCTTTCCAACTGTCTTGTTGCTGAGTCATTTTCAATAGTGTTCTACTCTTTGACCCCATGTGGAGTTTTCATGGCAGAGATACTGGAGTGGTTTGCCATTTCCTTCTCCGATTCGTTTTACAGTTGAGGAAACTGAGGCCGAGTTACGTGACTTGTCCAGGATCACAGAGTACCTGAGGCAGGATTCCAATTTGTGGCTTCTTGACTCCAAATCCAAAGCATCCTCAGCATCAGTTAGATACCTCTAACATTAGACCACTCTGGAAAGTGCCAAATTCAGATCCACAGTATAGTGCAGCAATGGAGGGGGATTTTAGAGGAGGTTTAGCCCTCACCAGAGAGAAATTTGAAGCAAATCAGGTACTGATTGAGCTGTGTGTCAAACAGGGATAGGAATTGGGAGTTGGCATAATGTACAAAGAAGCAGAGGCCATGGTTTCCTTCCTCAAAGGGCTTGTAATGGAGTCAGGGAGACAAGATGGGAAAAGATCAAAATACTTTACTTTCTTCTATTAGCCATTATACTTCCCCAACTACATTCATTTCAATAAGTATTTATGGAAAACTATATCACAGACTTGTGAGAACTGAATGAGATAACCCATGTAAAGCACTTTGCAAACTTTAAAGTACTATAGAAATACTAGTATTGTGACTTTTACTTCTAATACCAGTACTTACCTTCTTTCCTTCCTTCCTTCCTTCCCTCCTTCTTTCCTTTCTTCCTTCCTTCCTTCCCTCCTTCCTTCCTTCCTTCCTTCCTTCTCTCCCTCCCTCTCTCCTTCCCTCCTTTTCTTCCTTCCCTCCTTCCCTCCTTTCCTTCCTTCCTTCCTTCTTTCCTTCCTTCCTTCTTTCCTTCCTTCCTTCCTTCCTTCCTTCCTCCTTCCTTCCTTCCTTCCTTCTCTCCCTCCCTCTCTCCTTCCCTCCTTTTCTTCCTTCCCTCCTTCCTTTCCTTCTTTCCTTCCTTCCTTCCTCTCTCTTTCTCTTGCTCCTCCTCCTTTGCCTTAATTTCCTCATGTAAAAATGAGCAAATTGAACTAAATCAACCTTAATCTAGCTTTAAGTCCTGTGATCCTGCCAGCTGTTCAACCCTATTAGCTGAACCATCCTCCATAATAAAGCATTGGGGAGATAAGAGGGGATGAGACCCAGAAGTTTGTGCATTTGTCTTAAGACTGTTTCAAATGAAAAGTGTAGGTCACCTGACTCGTTCAATGTTCTGCTTGGACATGGCTTTGCACAAATTGCTCAGAAAATTGCAATTCTAAATCCAGCCACGTCTTAGTCATTGTCAGGGAATGAGAGTGGCTCACTAAACTGAAAGGTTTTTTTCTTTCTTTTTAAGAGTTAATTTTATCTTGTCAACAGTGTATTTGTTCACCCTTGGTCAAATTTGGGAGTGGGGGATGGCGTGCCATACTCTAAGCCTGGCAGATTTTTTATTTGTTCTACCAAGAACCCAGCAGTGTACTTCGCCTTTGTCCTGCTGCCCTCTCTTCCCATTATAGGAGGCAGCCAGGTTAAGTCAATTTCCTGGGGTCACACAGCTAGTAAGTGTTTCAGATCAGATTTGAACTCTGGTCTTTCTGACTGGTGCTCTATCCACTGCACCACCTAGCTGTCCCTTCCTTTCCTTTCTCCACTAGGAATGCCTTTCCCCTCCATTCAACTCTTACCCTCATCAAAAGCCAGCTCAAATGCTGTTGAGGTTAGAGAACCATAAAATGTTGAGGCATAAGGTATAGGTGCACAAGACCCCAAAATACCAATATGTCAGGTCCTGCCGAATGAATTCAACTCAAGTCTTCTCTCAGCCAAAAAAAAAAGCAAAGTTGGCTGTAATGGGTAGACTCTGAAGGAGCCTCCGTATCTGTGACACTTGTATTGGACAAGGGGGCCAGAATGACACGGAGTGAGTCCGGGCTAGATCATTCTCTGGCCTTCTCTTTTTCTCATGGAGGCAAGATGGGGTCTTATATACAGAAGGTTGTGGGAGGAATCTAGGGGTAGTCTAGGGGAGGAGTTTGGGGAGGGTCTTCAGGAAAAGTTAAATGAGGTCAGACTCCAGTGATGAGAGATTAAGGGTGGGAAGTAACTGGACAAAGGAGGGCTAGGCTAGTAACAGAGATTTGGGCCAAGCTACCATGAAAGGTTTATGGCCTCAGGCAAAAGCCTCATCAAATGGGAAGATTCTAGGGGGTTCCCAGAGCCTGTATCTCATCAATGCCACCTCTTCTATTTAGCATTTCCTCATCATTTTAATGGAAGTGGCAGTGTATATAGGGGAGAGAACATTGAATTTGAAGTTAGAAGGCCTGGGTTCAAATCCTGTTTCTGTTAATTTATTTTTCTTGGTCAGTTTCCTCATCTGTAGGATGTGGAGATTGGACTAGATCAGGGATCAGCTGTGGCCTGAATTTGGTCAGGCAATAGTTTGCCAACTCCTGGACTAGATCATGAACATCAATGAATATTTTTCAACCCTTGTTCTATGAAGTGGACCCTCCCTCCCATGAATCACCTAATAAGCATAGTGCCTTATACAGAATAGACCCTTAAGACCTTATGAGCATAAATGATCTTGGAAAGGACTTAAGAGCTCATCTCGTCTAAATCTTTCATCTTATGGGGTTTTTATTATAAAGATAGGGTCAACTAAGTGGCACAGAGGGGATAGCACTGGGTTTGGAAACAGGAAGACTCATTTTTCTGAGTTCAGATCTGGCCTCAGACACTTATTACCTGTGTCATCCTGGGCAAGTCACTTAACCCTGTTTGCCTCACTTTCCGAATCTGTAAAATGAGCTGGAGAAGGAAATGGCAAAACCACTCCAATATTTTTGCCAAGAAAACTCCAAATGGGGTCATGAGGAGTCATTCACCACTGAAAAAATGACATAAAACTACAAGTTGTCTAGCCATTCCTCACTTGATGATCATATACCTTGTTTGCGATTCTTAGCTACCACAAGTGTTGCTGTAAATATTTTGAAGTATATGGGGACTTTTTTCCTTCTTGATGGTTTCCTTGTGAAATGATCCCAGTAATGGAGTCTCATTTCCTTTATCTGCAAAATGAGGGGTTTTAGATGCTTTTCAGGACTTCATTTTTATGATTTATCATACTGTGAAATCCCAAGAATAAAAGCACACGAGCAACAAGTTCCTACCAATGTCAATGAAATTGTATGTTAAGGGGGGAAAATCGCTAATAGCTTTTGTGGTTAACAGTCACAGAATGTTGGAAGTCAGCTGGAAAGAGGGTATCCAGTGGGAGGGTGGGCCTGATGAAGACCAGAGGAGTGCAGCCAGGTGGGAGAAGATGAGAAGGCTGTCCTGGACCCCTCCGTTAATAGAGGATCTGTAGCCAAGCTAGGAGTACAATATGAATATTGCTTGTACCCATTATACAGAGGAACCTGAAAGAGCTAGGGAGGGAGGTGAAGTGATTTTCCCAGGGGACAAACAATGCACAAGTACTTGGGTCACAGCTTGAATCCAGATCTTCTGTCTTCAGAACCAATTGCTTTTTCCAGCACAATGCTCAAAAATAAACCCCAACTAGTTAGTTAATACCTGAAGAAACTTCATAAATAAAAATACAGATCTAGCCTGTGCTTGTCTCCCCACCCCTTCCTGTTTCCCACTCTTCCCCCTTCTTCCCTGGATTCAGTTTCTAAGTTCTTATGCCTGTAAAGTATCTACCATTGTGAGTTATGTTTTTTTGAACAATGGTAGTCAGCCTTTGCTGAAGCCTGTTTTTCCAGCTTGAATGACCAGGGTGGGCCAGGGGATTGGGCCCTTGCCTTAGATCTGGCATGGTGAAGTCATTTAATTCTTCTCTCCTCAGGTTTCAGAGTTCCTTCCCTACCTTCTCACAAGCCCATTGGCAGAAATGATGCAGAGAAGCATTCTTGGTCCCACTGAGGCAGGGTCAGTGAATCAGCAACTGAAGTGAGCACATGCTTAGGTGTCTCCCTCCTCCCCACCTGCCCAGGACCAGGTGTCCTGAAAGATGCCTGAGAAACGGGCTGCAGACAGTGAAGTGGACTGAGCTTCAAGAGACTTGGAGTCTGGATCTGATTCTGTTAAGCTCTGGACCACACAAGCAACAAGTAATAGAGCTGGGATTAGATTATAGGTCTGCCAATGCCAAATCCACAGTTATTTCCACACTGCTTACTGACTCTGTAAACCTGAAAGAGTCAGTTGTGCTTTTGTGCCTTGGTTTACTTATCTGTAAAACAGTACACTGGAAGTTTAGGAGATCCCAATAGTTACCATGACCATAGCTAAAGAAATCACTTACCTCTTCAGACCTCATCTTACTAAGACCATAGATTTAAAGCTGTAAGGGACATTAGCAGTCATGCAGTCCAATATCCTTACTTTATCGATGGGGGAGCTGGGGTCCATAGAACAGATTTGCCCATGGTTATTCAAGTGGCCAATACAGGATTTGAACCAGGTCCAGTGACTCCAAGTTTAAACACTTTTTTCCCATTTTTCCATGATGCTTTTACTCTTTGTGAAATGAAATACTGGACTCAGTCGTCTCCCAAGTCCCCTTCTGGATCATTTGTGGAGCTGAGACTCAAGCCCAGGTCCTCTTGTTTAGCAGTACTCTTAATTGCTAGCTCACAGCCTTTCCTCAGTCTTCCTTCTTGATATCTCTGCTCATGACTTCTTTTTTTTTAAAGCAATTGGGGTTAAGTAACTTGCTCAAGGTTACATGGCTAGTCATTATTTATGTGTGGGTGCTCATTTTCTGAGGCTGGGACTGATCCCGGGTCATCCCAACTCCGAGGCCGGCGCTCTTACTGCGCCCCCTAGTCGCCCTGGCTCATGACTTCTTGAATGATCTTTTCTCTCTAGGTTTTTGTGACATTGCTTTCTCCATTCTCTTCCTACCTGGCTGACTACTTCTCAGTGTCTTTTTCTGGATTTTCATCCTTGTCATACACTCTTAACTGTGGTGCCTCCCACCCCAAATCTTTCTTCTTCTACTTCTTCTTCTCCTTCTCCTTCTCCTTCTCCTTCTCCTTCTCCTTCTCCTTCTCCTTCTCCTTCTCCTTCTCCTTCTCCTTCTCCTCCTCCTCCTCCTCCTCCTCCTCCTCCTCCGGGCAAGGCAGAGCAGTTGGAGTTAAGTGACTTGCCCAAGGTCACACAGCTAGTAAGTGTTAAATGTCTAACGTTGGATTTGAATTCAGGTCCTCCTGACTCCAGGCCTAGTACTCTATTCACTGTACCACCTAACTGCCCCTCACCCTGAATCTTTACTGGGACCTCTATTTTCCTTCTGTGTCATTTGGTGATCTCATCAGTTTCCATGGGTTCAAATATCATCTCTTTGCAAATGATTACCAGCTTTGTATATTCAGAGAAAGTATTCTCTCCTGAATCCTAGTCTATTATCACCACCATCCTTTTGGACATCTCTAACTGAATGTTCTGGAGGCATCCCAAGCTCAAGGTGTCCAAAAGAGAAATCAGTATCTTTTTCCCAGATCCTACCTCTTCCCTAATCTTGTCCAGGGCACCACCGTCTTCCCAGTCACCCCAAATTCAAAACCACAGTATCACCCTCAACTCTTCATTCATTTACCCCAGAACAAGACAAAACAAAACTTTGGTGATTTCCTGTTAACTTCAGGACCAATTATAAAGTTATGTCATTTAAAGCACTTCACAAGTTGACCCCTTCTTACAATTCCAGTCTGCTTATACTTTCCTTCTATTTACTCTACAATCCAGCCACATTAACCTACTGGTAGTTCCTTGAACATGTTTCTTAATCTCCCACCTCCATGCATTTGCACTGACTGGCTCCCATGCTGGGCATGCTCTCCTTCATCTCTGCCTTTTAGTATCTGGTTTCTGCCAGCTCAGATCCAACCTTCTGTAGGAAGTTGATGCCTTCTTCTCTCAAGTTATCTTCCATCTACTCTGTATAGATCTTAAATGTACCCATTTCTTCACGTGTTGTTTCCCCCATTAAACATATATTCCTTGAGAATACCTCCTTCTTTGACTTTTCTTTCTGTCCCCAGCATAAACACTTAATAATAATAGATTTTTATATAGCATTCTAAGGTAGTTACATGGTACAGTGCCTGATCCACATACCTTCTAGCTATATGATCCTGTATTAACATCTGCCTGCCTCAGTGTCCTCATCTATAAAATGGGCATAATATCTCCCTCTCAGGTTAATTGTGGGCATCAAATGAAATGATATTTATAAAGTGCTGAGCAGAGTGCCTGGCACATAGTAGATGCCATATAAATGCCACCTATTATTATTGTTGTTGATAAAGTTCATATTGTGTGTTACTTCTTCATTCCTTAAAACAGTTCTGAGGGGGCAGCTAGGTGGTGCAGTGAATGGAGCACTGGCCCTGGAGTCAGGAGGACCCAAGTTCAAATATGGCCTTGGACACTTGACACTAGCTCTGTGACCTTGGACAAGTCACTTAACCCCAATTACCCTGCTGTTCCCCCCTTCAAAAGGGCAAAAAAAAAAAAAAGTCAACACCACAAAACAAAAGAAAATAATTCTGTGAGGTAATTGCTATTATTTTTAATAATATTTTGTTTCCCCCAATTACATGTTAAAACAATTAAAAAATTTTTTTAGTTTTTGAGTTCAAATTCTGTTCCTCTATCATAGTTGCTATTATTAGCTCCATTTTATAGCTGTAAAAAACTGAGACTGAGAAGATTTAAGTAATTTATGAGGCAGGATTTGAACTCTGGTCCTTCTGACTGAAAGTCTTAACATTCTGGTGCTTGACTGAAGTGACTGATTTTCATTTCTGAACTCTTCCTGCTATATCCCAGGATGTCCCATCCAGAACCTACCTATATATAGTCCCTTCCCTGGTTTCCATGCTGGAGGCTAGTGTGGGTGGAGAGATTTGGGAGACAAAAAAGATCCATGGCCAGGAGGAAATTCTCTCCTTGCCAAGCTTGAGACCCTCCCTATAAAGCAGTATCTAGCTGCTGGGCTGCCAGTCAGAAACAAGATACCAGGAAGACACAGCTCATTAAGATTTGTTTTCTTTTTGTAAGTTCATGTTTTCTTATTGCCTTTTTATAGTTTGGAAAATTACAGATGGTTATTATAAAAGTAATGAGTTGGATGCTCTGAATTACTTAGGGACAAACGTCAGGGAAATTTTTGAGTTTGATTTTCTTAAAAGCCAGTGGTTCAGTGAAGCTTAGGCAGGGTGGTGCCTGTAGTCCTAAGGAAAGAGCCCAGGATCTGGAGTCAGAGGACCTGGGTTCAGATCCTGGCTTTGCCCTGTGAGAAGCATCCTTGCTCCGGAAAGAACAATACTCATTGTGAATGGGTAACTAAGTCCCTAAAAGAGTATGCCTGCTTAGACAAATGCAAAGCTATTCATGGTCTGTTCCCCATTCGGATTCCCCCCTTGCTCTGCATTGGCTAGATGCAGCCTCCTGAACCACACCCTTCATGTGCTCTTCCTTGATATTTTCCCTCTTAGCCAGCTCCTTAAGCACTCGTACAAGCTTCTGACCTTTTACTTAATTGGAAGCTTGGTTCTGCTAAGTCACAGCTCTCATCAGAACCAGTTATCTCTGACTTACATCCTGTTATCACTCAAAGCTGTTATCAGGAAATAAAATTCCTTCTTTTGTTTCTCATACCAGTTAGAAATAAGAAACCACTTTGGCCAAGTCATATACTGTGAGCCTCGGTTTCCTCCTCTGTAAAATGAGGTTAGATTAGATGATTTCAAAGGCCCCATCCAATTCTAAATCTGTGATCCTGTGTAGATCTCTAACTTGTAACCTAGGGACAGCTAGGTAGTACAGTAAATAGAGGGCCAGGCCTAGAGTCAGGGCAGCTCATCTTCCTGAGTTCAGATCTGGTCTCAGACACTTCCTAGTTGTATGACCCTGGGCAAGTCACTTAGCCCTGTTTACCTCAGTTTCCTCATCTGTAGAATGAGTTGGAGAAGGAAATAGTAAACCACTTAAGTATCTTTGCCAAGAAAACCCCAAGTGGGATCAGAAAAAGTCAGATAAGACTGAAATGGCTTGACAATAATAATAAAAAAACACAAAAACTTTTAACCAGAAACAGTTCTCAGTGAACAACAGCTCTCAGAATTTTTGGTCTCAGAACCCTTTTATACTCTTAAAACTTGTTGGGATTAAGGTGAGCAAAGGTCACATCTCAAAAGCTGAGTCCCTCCCCTTGAGCCTTAGGGCCTCCTTGGCTGAGTTTGTGATAGATGCTTTTAGACGTATGGCCAGCACTACACTGCAAAATAAGCTCCTAGAGGTTGGAAGCATTTTATTTCTAGTTTTGTGTCTCCAGAGCTTACACGGAGTCCAGCACCTTTTTGTTACTGTTCGGTTGTGCCTGATTCTTCATGACCCCATTTGAGGTTTTCTTGGCAGAGATACTGGAGTCGTTTGCCATTTCCTTCTCCAGCTCATTTTACTGATGAAGAAACTGAAGCAACAGGGTTAAATGATTTGCCCAGGATCACACAGTTAGTGACTGCGGCCCGACTGGAACTCAGAAAGATGAGTCTTCTTGACTCCAAGCCTTGTATTCTATCCACTGCACCATCTAGCTGCCCTGGTCTGGCACCTCAGAGGTGCTTAATAAATGTAAATTAAATTGAGTTGTATAAACCTGGGACTTATAGCTCATCTGAAATCCCTGTTTAGAGAAGCCTGAGGCTAGTGGCCCACTGGAGCTTGGGGGTTCTGAGCTGCTGTAATACTAAATCAGGCATGAATATGATGGGCCCCTGGGATCAGGGGACCACACCAGGCTGCCTAAGGAAGGACAAAATGGGACTGGTTGGAAATATAGCAGGTCAAAGCTTCTGCAACCTACCAGCAGTGGGGTTGGGTTGGTGATTGGCTGCCACTGAACTTCCAGCCTGGGTGAAATAGAGACTGGGGCTTTAAAAGGACCAGAATTAGTCCTTTAAAAAGGACCAGAATTGCATTATTAATGTGTTACTTTCTCCTGGAATTGTGGGGTGATTGCTTATGCAAATAACAAAGTATCCCAAAAGTAGCTTAAAATTTCACTGAGAATTTTGGAGTTCTCTGTTTGTCCATATGATAATAAAACAAACTCAGTGCCTTTAAGTAGTCACTAAACTGTTGATTATACTTCTTCTTAGCTTTAGTCTTTTCAGAGGCTAGTCCTACTGATGATTTTTTGCAAATCAATTCTAGAAAAAGTCCATTCTGAGCAGATCCATTTCTTTTTGCCCATCCAGATTCCTTGTATTTTTACGGTACCAGAGTTATTACAGCTACCCTCTGCTAACCTACCTGGAATACCCAATCCTCATTGCACAAGGTAATCATTATCTTTGGGGGATGGGAAGGGGTTTGGACCAGTCCTATGATTTCACTGGTAAAATGGGAAGGAATGTCTTCTGAAATTCATAATGGCCCCTGCTCTGTAAGCTTTAGCCCTAAAGAATTCCTGGGGACACTACAATCTTTAGGTGTCTTACCCTGAGTCACACAGCTAACGTGCATTAGAGGGGAGACTCGAACCCACCACCACTCCTGAGTCTGCCTCTCTCATTGTTGCCTTCTGTTTTCAATATTCTTTTGTCTCCTCTCTCACCTCTAACTATCAACTTTTCTCTTTCAGATGTCGTCCTCTTGCTGTGTGTTTTTCATTATGATGGAAGCATGAAGCAGGCCATCCCATATATTGCCATGTATCCTTTTGGTATCTTTAAGAAGCTGAAATCCCAGTGGTATTTGTTATTCACTAATAATATGTGAATTGTCTGGAGTTTGCTTGGTTCTCTTGGCTGGCAGAACTAAGATGGGAGTCAGCATTCTGGATGGTGTGTGTACATTAATGGAGAAAAAATGCACACATGCCTTAAATTCACTGATGTCATTCCATAAAAGTGGCTCCTTCCTCCAGCATAGATGGCAACCTCTTATGCCTTATTTTTTTTTTTTTTTGGAGGGGGAAGGTAGGGTAGTTGGGGTTAAGTGACTTGCCCTAGGTCACATGGCTAGTTTTTTTGAGTTAAGTACCTGAGGCTGGATTTGAACTCAGGTCCTCCTGGACTCTAGGGCCAGTACTCTATTCACTTCACCATCTAGCTGCCCCTCATATGCCTTATTGACCAGATGGTTTCATGATTTGTCTTGCCTTGAGCATCTATTTCTGCATAAATCCTAGTGACAGATCACCCATGACTAAAAACAATGGTTTACAACTTAATTATTTTAAATCAGGGGTTCTTTTTCTTTGTGTATCATGGAACACCTTGGGTAGACTAATGAGGTCTGTGGACCTCTTTTCAGAATAATGCTTTTAAATGCATAAAATGAGTACTTAGGATTACAGAGGAAGCCAAGTATATTGAAATACAGTTATCAAAGGGGCAACTAGGTGGCACAGTGGATAGAGTGCTGGACCTGGAGTCAGGAAGTCAGGAAGATCTGAGTTCAAATACAGCCTCAGACACTTAACTGTGTGACCATGGGCAAGTTATTTAATCCTGTCTGCCTCAGTTTCCTCATTTGTAAAATGATAGGACAGTATCTTTGCCAAGAAACCCCCAGATGGGATCATGAAGAGTCAGACACAACAGAAAAAATGACAAAACAAAAAGTTATCAGAAAGTTTGTGGAGCCCAGGTAAGGTCTCTTCCTGGTTCAAACTTTCATGGGTTAAATAGGAAAAATAGTATAAAAGTTGTCACTGGGTGTAGGATAGTAAAAGTCCGAAAAATGAGGTGGTCTGAGTGTCCTGCCCTGGTCAGATTAAATCAGGAATACTGGGTGATGCATTTTAGAAGGACATTTATAAGCTAGGACATGTTCAGAGGGGTGACAGCTAGAATGGTGATAGGCTTCAGGTTTGTGCCACAGGAGATGTTTAGCCTGGAAAAAAGATTTTTCTCTACCTTTAAGTATTTGAAAGGTAAGCATATATAAGAGAGATTAGACTTTTCTTTTAGAGGAAGCCATTCCCAACTCCCCTTAATTCTGCCACTTTTGTTTTTTGTTTGTTTGAGTTTTTTTGTTTTGCCTTTTAGAGGGGGAAGGTAGGGCAATTGGGGTTAAGTGACTTGCCCAAGGTCACATGGCTAGTTAACTGTTAAGTGTCTAAGGTCATATTTGAACTCAGGTCCTTCTGACTCCAGGGCTGGTACTCTATTCACTGTGCCACCTAGCCACCCCCAATTCTACCGCTTTCTTTTTGCTAATTATTTACTATTTATCTTCTACCTAGCTTGCCTTGTATATATTATGTTTGCATGTTGTCTTCACCATTAGATTGTAAGTTCCTTGAGGACTATCTTTTCCATCTTTTTGGATTCCCAGTTCTTAGCCCAATACTTGGCATATAGCAGATGCTTGATAAATGTTTATTGATTAATTTGCTCAAGGTCACGTAGCAAATTAATCTCAGTAGGTAGCAGAATCCAAGACTACTGACTTCTAGTACTGGGACCTACCATTATTACAATTTGAGGATATGCCTGTTCACAGTACTGCCAGAATTGATGTTTGGAGATTTATGCCACTTTGCGAAGTGGGTAGGCTGCCTAGATCTGACTGGGTGCTTTGCACACACATTAGTAGGTCCATCAGTATCCCATTTATTGGGATGCCTCCATATTCATCAGAATTGACTGAACACAGCTATTTTTTATATTGGCCAGGATGGGGGGAGAGGGGAAAATAGAATGCTTAACTGCTACTGAGATTGTCTTTAAAATAGGTATAATGTCTCTTTAATTCAGGAATTGCTAAGTCATTATAACATTTGTAAAAGGACTTAGCACAGTAACTGCCATATAGTGGGCACTTAATAAAATTTTACCCCTTTATTTCCACCCCCTCTCTATTCCAGTTGCTCCTAATAATGTACTTAGCAGTAGAAAAATATTGCATACATAAAAGGTTCTTGTTTCTGCTATTGAGTGCTGAGTAGGTGTTTACTAAAAACATACATTGTTTTTTCTAAAGGAGAAAAGTTAAATGAGTGTCTTCCCAAATGCAGCACAAAATGAAGACACAACCTGAGATAATGGAGAGAAAACTGGTTTGGGAGTGAGGGAGAGTTTAGTGAGGCTTCTGTTACTAACTCTCTGTGCAACCCTGGGCAAATTGCTCCATCTCTCTGGGCACCAAAACGTAGTGCCCTGCCCATAGCAAGAGGAGTAGTAGTAGGCATTTTATTTGTTAAATTGTTTCATTGATTCGTTCCAAAACATTTGTTAAGCACCTGCCTTGCTGGGTAATGGGAAAGGTACAAAGTGTAGATAAGACATTGTTTTCAAATCACAGATTTAGGGTTGGAAGAGACCTGAGGCCATCTGATCTAACCCCCATCATTTGACAAATAAGGAAAGAGACTCCAAGTTGTTAAGTGAATCTCTCCTAGGCTTCACAGGTTGTCAGCATCAAAGATGGAATTTAAACCTAGGTTCTCTGACTCTAGAGCTGGTGCTCGTTTAAAAAAAATTGAAAACATTTGTTTTGATACCACTTAAATTTCCCACTGTATCTCTCCCTCTTTCTCCTCTTAGAGAAACATCCCCTAGAGTAAAAAGTTTAAGAGTAAGGCAGAAAAAATTTAACACCAAAAAAATCTGACATCCTTTGTAACCCTCCATGCTTGTGTACCCAGACATGTATAAATGGGAGGGGAAGGGTGCCTCCTCATATCACTTCTTTGGGGCCAAGCTTGCCCTTATAATTTCACAATATTTAGTTTCAGTTGTTTTGGTGGTGTTCTTTCCATCCACATTTTTGTAGTCATTGTATATATTATTTTTCCTGCCAGTTGTGGTGGGGCACATCTTAATCTAATCCTTGCTTCTGGGAGATGATAACCTTGGAGAAATCATTTTAGTTCTGTATTTCTGAGCTGCAGTAGGGCTGACTCCAATGGGGTGTTCACACTAAGTCTGACACCAGTGTAGTAAATGCCCCTGGGGAGGGCCACCTGGTAGGAGGGGCAGACCTGCCCAGGTCAGGAAAATGGATCAGGTCAACTTTTCTGTGCCTAAGAGTAGTTAGACAGCACAGTAGAAAAAGTGTTGGGTGGGCCTGGAGGCAGGAAGACCTGAGTTCAAATATGGCATCTAATACTTCCCAGCTGTGTGACCCTAGGCAAGTCACTTAACCTGTTTGCCTCAGTTTCCTCATCTGCAAAATGGGGATAATAATAGCCCTTATCCTGGGGATATTGTGAGGATCAAATGAGATAATAATTGTAAAGCATTTAGTGTAATACCTGCATATAGTAGGCACTATTCAGATGTTAGCTATTAGCCGTTATTATTGATCAGCAGTGGGACTGGGCCTGAGTGGCTGCTGCATTTCCAGTCTGAACAAGATAGGGAAGATCTAGTCTTGGTAAAATGTGTGGTTTTCCTGGTTGTGCTTATTCTCTTTCTGTTAGTACATTTATGTCTTTTTCCATGTTTCTCTATATTAATATTTCTTATAACATAGTAATATTCCATCATGTTCATGTATAAGAGTTTGGGCATCTACTTTGTTCCTACTTCTTTGCTACTACCATTGCCAATAATGTTTTGGTGTTATATGGGCCCTTTTTGACATTTGACTTCTATGGAATATATGCTCAACTGTGGAATCTCAGGGTCAAAGGATATGGACATAGTAGTTGCATTTTTTGCATGGTTAAGAATTTGCCAGAATGGCTGTACCAGCTCACAGCTCCACCAACAAAGCATGCGTGTGCCTGTCTTTCCACAACCCACCCCCCACCCTCAGCATCAACTATTCCCATCTTGTTATCTTTGCCAGTTTTCTGGGTGTGATGTAAAACCTCAGTGTTACAGTCTTTTGTTTCTCTTATCCTTATTGCTTGTGAAACATTCTTTCATGTGGCTTTTATGTTTGTAATTTTTTTGAGAACTATTTGTCATATCCTTTGATCATTTATCTTATTGGAGAATGAGTTGGCACTCTTTCACTCTATAAGGCTATTTTACTTCCCCACATGCAGTTTATAATCTAGCCGAGGATCATAGGATTATAACTGTGGAGCTGAAAGGACTTCAGAGATCTATAGGTCACTGTCATTCCCCATTTCCCAGTTGAGAAGTCTGAGGCTCAGGAAGGTTGACTTATTTGCCCAAGTAAGGGGACACAGGTGGTGATAATAAGGGGCAGGACTTGACCAAAGACCTTTGACTGCAGAGCAGATACTCTTTCCACTGCCCTATACGGCCTTCCTGGCCCCCATATGGAGCTTCTCTTCCAGGAGAGTATTAGAAACAGATAACCGTAAAACACAGTCTGTGCTTTATTCTGTTTTGAAAGGCAAAAATTTTGTATTGGAAGATCTGGGTTGGTTTATTAAGTACTTACTATGTGCCAAGCACACTGCCAAGCCCCAGGGATACAAAGTCAAACTTAGACTTTTAAGGAGGAAGCACATAAATAGATATGGATAGCACTGCTACAAAGTAGATACAAGGTAATCTTCAAGGGGAAAGGATCCTCCTGGGATACAAATGCAAAAGTCCCTTAGCACACTGCTTGAAAAATAGTAGGGGCTTCATAAATGTGTTCCCCCCCATTTATTCACTCAAGTAGTTGACATTCTAATGGAAATAGAATACATATTGGGAAGTGGTGGCCTAGAAAAAAACAGGAGCTTTATCAAGGCAGCCACATAGAATATATGTACAGAGCCATTGGGCAGTAGATCGTCATGCCCTTTCCAGCAGCAATGTGTGATTCCATTACTGTTGATTGAGCGGTTGTCCTGATGCTGTCACAAACCATATGCTACTGTTGTGTGATTTAACACTCTGACAGATTTCTGGGTGGATGGTACCTTCTTTCTCTTCAAAAGTGGATAATAGACTTGGCAATGGTAAGTTTTTCATCTTTCAGTGAAAACGTGTATCTCAAACTTTCATTGTCATAATCAACACTTATTGAGCATCTGTTATAAAGTAATGGATTCAAAAGTTCTTTTAAAAAAACCCATGTTCTGTATAGATGCTATGAATTATTATCCTTGTCATTTAAATATCTTTGCCAAATGCTCCCACTTGCTTTTTTTAACATGATCCTAAGCATTACATAATTCATTTTTAATAGAAACAGTGTTATGAGAACTTGTAATGTTTTTATGGCTCATTCTAGGAACCTAGTCACCATTTCAAAACATTTTTCTCAGATACGGCATTTTAAATTTCACAAATTCTTAGGATGCTTTATTCTAAATAGAAATGTATTGGACATTGTCATTATAATAGGTCTCTTGGTAACCCAGATGCATGTCTTATAAGAAGGCCCTCACTTGGAGTGGATTCTAGTCTTTGAAGCCTTAGTGCTTATTGGCAGAGATTAAATAATATACAGAGCATGCAGTGGGGCCAGTAAATAGCTATTAGTATATAGCTTCACACTCCCTCTTATGGGCCAAAGGTTTGCAGGTTTTTAGCAACAGTTCCAAAATGTTAACGGCTAAAATTAATTTTTAAAAATTATACTTAAGGGACATCTAGGTGGCCTGGTAAATAGAGCACCAGCCCTAGAGTCAGGAGGACCTGAATTCAAATGCGACTTCAGACATTTAACACTTACTATCTGTGTGACCATGGGCAAGTCACTTAATCCCAATTGCCCTTTCACCTTCCCCCGCAAAAAAAAAAATTTTAATGTATATTTAAGATCTATCAGTGAACACAAATATTGCAATACACAAACAAGAGCAAAAAAAATGAGTAAGATTGTAAATCATTTTATATTAAATTGAAATTTTTATTTTCTTTGTACAGTCATTTTTCTCAGTTTCTTTAAAAACATATATAAATTAGACAGTGATATTATCCTTATGGACTTCCTTTCTGTGTATTTGGCTGAGCTTTGCTGCTCTTCCTATATTTGTAACTGGTATGGACATTGTTTTTAACGTGCTTTCTTCCCTTTACTTCATCTCACAGAAGTCTTCCCCTTACTTTTTGGTTTAAACCTGTGACTTCTTCACTATTAGCAACTTGCCTATGAGTCCTTTGAGAATTGCCAGAGGGCAACGAGAAGCCAATCAATCAGCATTTATTAAGCACCTATTATGGTAGGCTCTAGGGATTACAAGGACAATAATCCAAACAGTCCCTTTTGAGTTTTCTGTGTAGGACAACAGTATATGCATATATATTATATCAACATGTTTTATCTTTTTTTATTTTTTGCTTTTCTTGGGGGGGGGGGTGCAGCAATTAGGGTTAAGTAACTTGCCCAAGGTCACATTGCTATTTTTTGCGTTACATGTCTGAGGCTGGATCTGAACCTAGGTCCTCCTGACTACAGGGCCAGTGCTTTATTCACTGGGCCACCTAGCCACTCCATGTTTTCTCTTTTAATACCACCATAATTCAGACTTCTCTGGTACAAAGGGAGGGCCCAAAAATTTTACATGGATTCTCCAGATCACATGGGCACCATACCCTTCACCCCCAGTGTGGAAGGGATAACTGTATTTGTCACTGCACCTCCCAAGTCTTCTCCCATTTCTTATGGTGTAATAATATCTCATTATATTTATTTACCACAGTTTATTCCATGGTTCCCCAGTCAAGGAACACAGTTTGTTTCTAGTTTTTTGGCCATTACAAATAATTTCAGCTTTATAACTTTAAGGTTTACAAAGTTGTTTTCCTCACTACTTTGTGAGTTGGTAGTGCAAATATTATTATCCCTATTTAACAGATAAGGCAACTGGGGCTCCTTGACTTGCTGAGAATCATAAAACTAGGAGGTGTCAGAGCAAGTCACTAACCCATGTTCTGACTCTCGTATTCTGTCCACCAGACCAGGCTATATTCCATATATAGGACCTATAGGTGAACAAAGAACAGCAAAAAAAATTTTCTTCCTTTGGGATGGTCTGGCAATTTATTCTTGGCAAAAGGGAGTATGACTTTATTGATAGTTAGGAAAATTGTCCTTAAACACTTTGACCCAACCTTAGAAGAAAAGGAACCCTAAACTGGTAAGACACTCACACTCCTTGCTCACCACACCCAAGACTCTTGGGCTATCTGTCGACATTTGCCCATTATTGGGTAGACCCAGACTTTGGAGCCCCTTGAAAGGGGCTATGTTCTTTCTTTTCTATTTCTGCCTTCTCATTTCTTTTTTGATTTTCATTAAGATAACATATAGGATTTTGATTGGCTAATCTTAAAAGGTCCCACCCTGGTCTAACATTCCATGATAAATTTCAGAAAAATGTGAGTTATTTCAACTAAGTGATTGGGGAATTAATGATGCATTTGAGTACTTTATTTGGCTTAGTGGCACTTGAGAGTGGAAAAAATACTAGACTTGGAGTCAGGAGACCTGGTCTCCAAGCCTTACCCTGCTATTTGTTGGGTCATCTTGGCCAAATAACTCTCCTCATCAGCAGTGGCATTTCATTTCCCATCCTGTATGCATTGGCTCTCCTCCTTGCCTGGAAAACAAATACTCCTTCCTCACCTCCATAGTTTTAAAATTTTAGACTTCACCACTCAGTTCAATTGCTACCTTTTGCAGAGTAGATGCCTTTCCTGCTACTCAAGGCTGCTAGTGCCCTCCCCTCCCCCTAAATCACCTTGAATCTATTTTGTACACATATATCCACTTAGGTACATGCTGTCATCCCCATTGAAGTCACATACAAACTTGTGTGTTTGTATCCCCAAGTGCCTAGCACTGTGTTTGGCACAAAGTTGGTGTTAACTGATTGAATAGTAAGGATGTAATCAACCTTCCTGGCTTGTTGGGAGAATCCTATGAGATAATGTATGAAATGCAATTTAAGAAGTAGTGTGTAAAACATGAGCTGTTTTTCTTGTTTTAAGTGCTACTGTAATTACTACAGGGATCTTGGTACTTCTTCCGTAACACCACTGCAGGTATTAGTAGACCATCCCTGTGAGTTACTGTCCCCCATCCTCCCCAAAGACTCTCTGCTGGCCAGCCTTCTTTCTGGTAATGAACATCTCCAAACCTTGCTAGGGTGCTAGGTTTTGCACAGTGTGTATCTAGTTGGCTAAGACCTGCCAGACTTTGTATTTTGCTGGCATGGTGGCCTTTGAGAACCCAGGGTCACTTCCATGCCACAGTGGGGCATCAATGTTATTTTAAGTGCTTCACATCAATAATATTAATTATCGGGCTGTAATTAGTAATTTTGGCACCAGGACAGCGATATGCCTGGGATAAGCAAAGTGAAAGTACCTTTAGATTAACTTTATAATTCATGATGTGAAATACCAGATGTAATTAAGATACCCAGTTGAGCAAGAGGAAGAATTCATTATTACAGTAACTGTGCCTTGGGCTTTCTAAATTTTCATGCCCTGCTAAAAAAAAAAAAAAAAAGACCCAGTTGCCTTGGCTGGTTGGGTGTATATCTGCCAATGCCTTGATGAGTACTTAAAGTATCACATTTTAAAGAATGCTTATCATGTACACTTATTCCCAATAGTAGGAGACCTAGGTTTCTTTCATTCTAGGTTCCGCCCTATGAATATAGGCAAGTTCAGGACTCTGGGCCTCCCTGGCCTCTGTACAATGCAATGGTTGGGGAAGGAAATTGTGGTGTAGGATGGAGGGCACTGGATTTAGCCGTAGGGCAGAGGGGCTAATGTTGAGGCTATTCTGTTCTCATTTCTAACATTTAAGAGGCCTTTTCTTTCTCCTTTTGCAAGTTAAAAAAAAAAAGTGAGGTGGAGCCTAATGGGTGGAATGACTTGTCAGTCCTTATACAGGGACAAGTAGAGCTGAGATTTGAGCCCACATCGCCTGATTCCAGAATACCTCTTCATCTCTATTGTTCAGGTACCAGCCAGCAGCTAAGTTTTAAAAGGTTTTCACTTAATCATTTAGTCCTGTGCATATATTAAGTGCCTACTATGGGCCAGATCCTGTGCTACACATTGGGGAAACAAACACACAGAATGAAACAATCTCTGAAGTTTTTATTCCCTAGTATTTGAGATTAAACCATATGGAGGTTCTGACCTCACACAGTTTGCCTGTCATTTAAAAAGAAACAGGCTCTCATTCTTGGTTAGCTGCTGGTAACCAAGTAGATCTTGACTTTGACTCTTTCCCTTTTTCTCTGGAACAGAATTTGTGCACCTTCATTAGCGCTGCCAGCAAGTTTGCCCAGCTCCAGTATTTGTGGGAGGCAAGGGATTCTGGTGCAGTGAGTGCCCTGACCTGGAGCCTGTCTGCCTATACTTGTGCAAGTAAGGAAGGTGGGGCAGAGGTGGGAAGAATAATGTGCTGCTGAATTTGGTAAAGTTTTAGGAGTAATAAACATGCACTGTTAACATCCTAGTAATGTAATATATAATATGCATGTAATACAGGATATCACCTATAATAATATGTATTATATATCTTGATATAACACTAAGATTTGCAAAGTATTTGATCCTCACAACAACCCTGAGAAGTAGTTGCCATTATTATCTGTTCTGTAGATCAGAAAAACCAAGGCTCAGAAAATTGAGAAAGGTTGTGACTTGTCCAGGGACATATAGCTAATAAGTAGTAGCTGAGGTGGAATTCAAACCCAGGTCTTCTAGACTCAAGGTGCAGCATTACACCAGCCTCCTTCTCCTTTATGAATTCATGCATCTGTCTGGAAGTTAAAACCCAGCTATGTGCTCAAGGCATGTGATGGTTATGCTCCCCAGGCAGAAAAAAAACATTATTGCATATTTAGAAGGTTGATGTGCTAAAATAGAACTTTGGTGTTTTGCAAGATGCAGTAGGCACTCTTGGAGATGGTATTGAGGCTCTAGCAGTATTTCTTCCCTCTACAATATTAAATGTGATTGTTATTTAGTTGTGCCCAACTCTTTGTGATCCCATTTGGGGTTTTCTTGACAGAGATGCTGGAGTGTTTTGCCATTTCCTTCTCTTGCTCATTTTACAGATGAGGAAACTGAGGCAAAGAGAGTGACTTGCCCAGGGTCACACAGCTAGTAAGTGTCTTGAGGCTGGATTTGAACTCATATCTTCCTGAGTTCAGACCCTGTGCTCCCTAGCTGCCCCCCACCCCCTTTAACTGATTATGTCAGCATAAAAAGTTACTCTATTTAAAAGCATAGTTTTTCCTTCTGAAAACAGGCCTCTTTGGTTCTAAAAACTTCCTCAGTTAAACTTTTTCTCTGGATAAGTAATGAGCACCCCCACAGAGGTCCCAGACCATCACTTAGGAATCTCTTCTACATAGACTAAATCCAGAAGTGTTCAAAGGCCAGAATAGTTTGGGAAATTCTAATGTGCAGGATTTTGCTATTTTCTGGCAACAAGAAGAGAAAATGGTTTAAAAACAAAAATCTGGCCCAGAATTAATTATCCTGTGCTGTTTCTCTGAATGTCATGAAAATTTCTTCATGAAATTCAGTCCGTCTTTAAATAAACTGATTCACTTTAGAGATTCAAGATAGTATAGCAATTAGAGCTTGGGATTAGTTTAAGACTGTGATCCTAACCCAGGGGTGGGCAATGTGTGGCCTTCTAGGTCCTTGGGTCTTTTGACCAAGTCAAATCCTTTTATGAAGGGGATTTGTTCTGTGAAGTTTGGATTCAGTCAAAGGGCTGCACTTGAGGACTTAGAGGGCCACATGTGGCCTCGAGGCCACAGGCTTCCTATCCTTGCCCTAATCTATGTGACCTTAGGCTAGTCTCTTACATCCATCATTAGAGGTAATATTTGTACTGCTTGTACATTAGAAGATTGTTGAATTGAGTGAACATATTGTTAAAACATTCTACAAATTGTCAAATGCTATGTAAATTACTGCCCAGAAATTACTGTTGCTAGATCATTTACCAGTGGACAAACTTGAGATTTGTTACTGGATGTTCAAAGATTAAGTGGAAGACAGGGGCGGCTAGGTAGCGCAGTGAGTAAGAGCGCTGGCCTCGGAGTTGGGATGACCCGAGATCAAATCCGGCCTCAGAAAATGAGCACCCACACATAAATAATGACTAGCCGTGTAATCTTGAGCAAGTTACTTAACCCCAATTGCTTAAAAAAAAAAAAAGATTAAGTGGAAGAGCTCATTTCAAATGTTCTGTGATTCCACTTTATGTATGTGGGTATTTAAGGAAAGCTGCTTTCCAATTTGGCTCAGGATATCTTCCAGTATATAGTGTGGGGCTGGGAATCAGGAAGCCCTATATTCAAATCTCTTTTCTGCCACTTCTTAGCTCTGTAACTGGGCTAAGCACTTAACACATGTGAACCTCAGTATCCTTCTCTGTAAAACAGGGATCATACTGTATTCTTACATTACCTCTCCAGGCTATGGTGAGGCTGGAGTCAGCTTTGCAATGTCAGTTGCTGTTAAAACTCTAGCCTCAGTTTTATCTTCGGAAAACCTGGCAGAGGTGAGGGAGGTGGGGAAATGGTTCAGACTACGTGACCTCTAAGGTTCTTTCCAAATCTAACGTTCTATAACTGTGAATTATGAATTTTAACTGAGTTGTTCTTGACATCTTAATAGAATTTGCACATTGTAAAATTTATGGCAAAGGTGGAATAGTAATTATTATTATTTTTAACTTATAGCAAGAGTTATAACAACTTTAATGACCACACAGGATCTTATGGGTAAGTAATCTTATAGGTAAGTAATCTTATAGGTAAACACTCTTCTCTTGCCTTTCCCCAATACACACTTAACCTTTTGTGAGCTTGTTGTATACTTTAGAAATTAGTAAACAGGGACAGCTTTTCCTTGGTCTTAAGCAGTTGCTACTTGTGCTGTGAATTTTGATTAGTTTTTGTATTAAAAGGCAAGACTTTGTGCTCCCAGCTATAAGTAAAACCATTTGTAAAAGGATTTGGGGGCAGCCAGGTGGCAGAGTGAATAGAGCACCAGCCCTAGAATCAGGAGGACCTGAGTTCAAATCTGGCCTCAGACACTTACCACAAAAAAACTAGCCATGTGACCTTGGGCAAGTCACTTAACCCCAATTGCCCTACCTTTCCCCCTCCAAAAAGCAAAAAAAGATCTCCTAGATTATCTCCCAGGTACATTCCAGCTCTGATTCTGGTAAATCTCATAGGTATCCTCCTCCTCTTCTTTAGGGCAAAAAGAAGTGAATGAGAGTTTGGTGGGCCATGCAGTCTTTTCTCTTCCTCCTTCTCACACTGGGTGTGTGGAATGTGTGTGCTCTAGCATGTAGAGAAAAATCAGCAGCATGGTGATGTGCTGGCTTTAAGATCAGAGAACCTAGATGTGAATCTCAGATCTCTGTTCCTTACCTTGGCCGAATAACTTCTTTACCTGAGATGAAGATTTTAAAGGCACCTGCACCTTCTAAAGAATAAACAATCAGAGTAACTGAATACTCGTTAAGCTTCCACATTTGAAAACATTTTTTTCATCTTAAGATATTGCCATATTTGTTTTGAAAATTTGTGGTCATAAACTGTATCCAGGTTGGGTCTGGCAGCCATTTCTTTTTTTTTTTTTTTAAAGCAATTGGGGTTAAGTAATTTGCTCAAGGTTACACAGCTAGTCATTATTTATGTGTGGGTGCTCATTTTCTGAGGCCAGATCCGATCCTGGGTCGTCCCAATTCTGGGCCTGGCACTCTTACTCATTACGCCACCTAGCTGTCCTTCTGGTGGCTATTTCAACCAGAGTGGCTGATTTTGTGATGGCTCAACCATCACATTTCCCTGGGTATCTGCAAACTTGGTCTAATATGTGATTTTGTCTTTCATTTAAAAGAAAACTGATCATATTAACATTTTAAAAAATTTCATTTGTTAATATTTAACATTATTTTTGTATTTTAGTTCTTGTCCGTTTCCTGATCATGCTGGCTTTAAACATATGGGTAACGGCTACAGTACTTCGATATCGGAAAACAGCTAAAAAGGATGAATAACAGAGTATCCCCAGAATGAAATAAAACTCAAACTGGACCAAAAGAGAATTAACTTATTTTCTCCCAACATGACTGAAGCAAGGTTATTTGGATATTAAAATCAGTGTGATAATGAAAGCGTGGCAACCTTACTATCTAAACACATTTTCCAGAACCTGTCAGCTCAAAGCTAGGAAGTATGCACTGTTCCCATTTTTCCTGTGGGTGAGCTGAGTTATATCTCATATTTCAGATTGTTAAGAGCCAGAAGGGATCTTATTGATCAGCTAGTCCAAATCTGTCTTTTAAGGCACATAGCCTCAGACCTAAGATAGTGACTTGACTCCTCGGCTAGTGTTCTTTCCATCATAAGCACTTAGCCTCAAATTTCTTTGTCATTAAAAATCTCACTGTGCCTTGTTCATTTCCTAAACGATGATGAGATTATGCTTGCAATTCCATGTGGTAATCCCATTATGGTGCCTGGTTTCCTATTTGAAAGAACACTTAGACAATTCTCTTCACTGAATCTTGAAACTTAATGTAGCTGGGCAATGCCAGCTGAAAGCAAATACACGTTCATGAGATTTAGGCAGACAGGACTTTTCATTTTATAATCTAGAAAAGGGCATGGATATAACCAAAGATTAAAAATAGGGAATTTATTCCATGGTGTAAGAAGCTCGGGGGAGGATAAATGACTGGCCCAGGAGGTAAAATCAGTATTATAACACAGGTCATACTCAGTCACAGGTTAATGACTGGTTCAAGAATTTGAACATGAGCTTTCTACTATAATTCCCATATATTCTATATACCTTTCCTTCTTATTTGACCCTATAATTTAGTAAAATAGGTGAGAATGAAGCATGAATTTTTCTCATTGCTTGCATGCAAATTTGGTTTAAAAAAGGTTTAAATTTAATTAGCATGTAAAATAAACATTCCTACTTTGAACACTGGCTGGTTTAAAACTCTCATGAATGTCTAGGGGTGGGGAGGACTCAAGACCTACATTTCAAAAGTCTGCATGGGTACTAACTGAATGGACATTAAGACATTTTGTGACAAAATTTTATTACTCAGTGGGTCAAGTCTTCTGCCCTTAGGTAGCTTGTTTTCTTAAGACAGTTAATCAAGTGACCTATCCTTGAGGTTTTCCAGCGTAGCAGGGCATGTCAAAGCTTGCTTATTATTGGCAAATCTTTTGAGAACCCAGGTCGTGGTGAAGCACTTCGGGAAGACTTAAGTGGAATTATATAGCTGGCAGCCCTTTCAGAATAGTATGATGGGACCAAAAAGAAAATATTCTCTATCTCAATAGACATTTGTGAAAGGGCATCCTTATTCTGTACTTTATTAAATCATCGTATTATTACTACTCGGATTAAAAACCACTTCTCCCATGCAGGCAAATTGTACGTATTTTGTAATCACAAAGCACTAAATGAGTGAGTTATTCTTTCTAGCTAGATTTCCATAGTAAAAGTCAGCAAAAGGAATAAAGAGTTGGTCAAGGCTGGTAAAATGGTGGGGTGGGGGCTTAAGGAGGAGCTTTGGCAACTATCAAACAAAACTCAAATAACAGAGACATATCCAACCCCCCAAACACCTACCAGAAATGGATAGGAAGGAGGAAAAAAAAAACACTGAAAATTATGGAATCTCAGATCTGGAACTTGAAAAGATCTGAGTTCCTTCATTTTACAGTTGAGGAAACTAAGGTCCACAAGTTGTGATTTGCTCAGGGTCACATAAGTGTCAGAGGCAGAACTTGGGTCCTCTTAGCTCCAAAGGCAGTGCTTTCTAGCATACTATGAAGACACTGTGCTGAATAAATGATACTAAAATGCAGTGTTCCAAAAGTCTTATTGTATTTTTAAGCTATCAAGGTTTGCAAAGCAAGTAAATACTTTTATCAAAATTATCCTGTGAATTCTGTGATGTAAGTGAGGAACCCAGGGTCCAGAGCGAAATGATTTGCTTATGCTCACACAACTGGAAGGAGGTATAATTAGGGTATAGGCCTAAATTTCGTAACTACAGAATTGATGCCTGTGGAGATGTCGTTGCTGCCCTTTGTAATTTTAAGAAAAGAACCACCCGAATCCAAATTAAGAAATTAATTAATGGGATCCCTGTATTAGTTTCTGATCAAGCTCCTTTCCCCCATCCCCATTAATTTCATGTATAAATTATTTCTAGTATCTTAAATTTAACAGAGAAGACAAGATAAAACCCCCACCAAAATGCTTGATCATGAAGAGGAGCTTCCCTGACTGAAATTCTGATTTATATTTTTCCATGACTCCCAGGCAACAGTCCCAAATTTGATTACCTAAGGCAGAAGCATGTCTGCTACACCCATCTTTCACTGAAGGAAAATTCCTGTGGTAAGTTTAAGAAGTTGAAGCATTCCAGAATTGTATTTTCACAGGAAAAGTATGAAAATGCATACTTCTCAATTCCTTTTATTTAATTTTCTTTTCAAAAGCAGGCATAGGATACAATCACAATGCTACAAAGATGTGACAAAAGTTTCCAAAAGTTAAATCCAGGGATTATGATTCCTTTTTGGGGTTGGTGTTTTTTTTGGTGTTTAAAAGGGGGGGAAAAGGCATCTGATCAAATATCTGTGTAATGATTATGTAACCTGTGCATTTCATAATTCATTCAAAACCATTCCAAATAAAATTTATAGATGAGGGGCAGAAGGAAGGCAAGCCTAAACTTCCTGGCATAGTATCTCAGTGCTTTACAAAACATTCTACAGTGGGGATTTAGGGAGGCCAGAAAACTGCAAAAATTCCAAGGCAAGAATAAGGTTAGCCAAATGCTGGTATCCAAACTAATTTACAAATTCAGATATACCCAGCTCTGCTCCAATCACTGGACCAGTGCACCTTGAGCATGAGAAATCTTTATAGAACCGAATGTTTTAAGCAAGCACGAACAGTAAAATCAACGCACTGTTTATAACCATCTCCATTTTCCTACAAAGGACAGCATAAGACTTGATTATCAATAACAGTATTCTTTCCTAAAATGTAATCTGGCTATACATTTTATTTATTGTTAAGGATTTTTAGTGAGGTATAGGGTCATAAAAATTAAATCACTCAAGATTACTATGGCTCAGCTTTTATATATAGGCTACCCTTTATTTTTTTATTGATAAACCTATATATATATATATATATATATATATATTCATTAGTTGACCTCAGGTCCCTTTACTTTCTTTTCTTCTTTTTTTGTCCCTTTACTTTCTGATGGATAAAAGAAATGCTTATTTGATGTGTACTTTAAATTTGCACTAAAATCACTGGTATGATTCCTCTTCTACCTGGCATTTCCTTATTCCTATGTCCACAGGAAATATTTGTGTCTATAATAGAGGTTCTGCCTGAGGAAATACAACAGGCATTATAAATAAGCTATTTTCGAACTTAAAAATATTTTAATCTGAATAGTGTAAAATGGAATAATCCATAGAATGTTTAATTTGGGGACTTGCCAAGACAGTAGGAAAATGGAGATTGGCACAATTAGGTATCCATGCCAAGGGAATGTCATATGCTGAAGAGATTGCATTTGGATAGGTACATACATACACAGCATGATTTAAGGTTACAAAGGGGGAAATGGCAAATTCTTACCTGAAGCTGGAATAACAATGAGGCCAAAAATTATTGTTGTTTGAAATGGGAAACCAACTTTATAAATCTTGACTATGTAAATAAAATGAAATGTAGAAAATCTCCATGGGAGAGAATGTTTTTTTCTTAGCAAATTATCTAATTTTGACAGACTTCACATTTTCCCCCATATAGAAGAGATGCCATGATTCTTCATACTCTCAATTATTTATATCTTCCAAAATTTATTTTAACACCCACTTTTGCCTTCTATATTCAAATATTTCAATTACCATGTGTAAACTTAAAACTATTTTACCTTAAAACAGTTTATTTAAAAATATATATATTTATATATTCTCTCCAATTCAGAATAATAGGATAGAACTTCCCACAATGTAACAAAATCTTTATATAAAATATTTATGCATTCAGTCTCATTTAAACAAGTCTAATGAATGGAAATAGTTACTCTTATATAAATTTTATATATTTTTTCACACTTTAAAAAACATGCTGTGCTTTAAAACTAGATTGCAACAAACCAATATTTGAAAATGAAGTGGCATGCACATTCTAGTTTTAAGGGTCCACAGCCAACATGAAAGAGTGCAGATTCAATAAATCAATTTTGTTAAAGGTGAGAGGAAGGGGGCAGGAGGAGAGAAGAGAGAATTTAGTTTTCATACACTGATGGGCCAAAGTCCACTCTTCAGCTTCCCATGATAGTGTTTTATAATTGTGGTCCTAATTTTCCAAACATTTCTATGTTGTCCCTAGAGAAAGGAACAATGAAATGTCTACTTCCTTCACTGAAATGTTAGATGACATATTTTAATTATCACACACTCTCTATAGATATAGATAGATATAGATATTTGATCTATATCTATTTATAGATATAGAGACTGACCAGTTAGAGGTTACATAATTTCTCTCAATATCTTTAACATTGTAGCATACTGTAGTTGTACAGAACATGCAATTTTCTGGGATGGTGATGAATACAACATGAATGAGCCCACAAAATTCTATTTTTATACAAGATTGAATTTAAAAAATAAATCCAATTGAGTGCTTCTAGGCCCCATCTTCCCAGGTTATCAGTTCTCATTAGCACATAACTGAAATAATACACACAGCCATATCCTTGAGAACAGTATAGAAAAATTGAAGATATATGTGTATATATATATATATATATATATATATATATATATCTACAGTATATTTTAGTTCTTTTCAAAGTTTCTGATAACTCTTGAATACTTGTATTGTGTGAAAATGTAAAAGATAGTCAGAGATGACCCTCCCTCCCCCCCACAAAAACAAAACAAAACTGAGCCAGGATACAAACAAGGCAAAACAAAGCTTCATAGCACTTAATGAGAGTAATACGAAGTCACTGAATAATACTGAGGTTTGTAAAAAGGGCTGGATGAAAAATTACCAGTACACATTGAAGTTATCTTAGTTCTCATACTATCAATTATTGTTTCTGGTAACCAATGCTTTCCTGCCAAAAAAACAAAACCCATTCACTATACATTCAAAATAGGCTGACATTGCTATAACTATTATGTGTAAAAATAGTGCTCTATTTTTCTTCCACAAAGCAAATTTGTATTCTAAGAGCTGGTAAACATTTTTTTTCCTTTATCATTTTAAATACATAGAGTGGGCTGAGATTCAGGGGTAGGGGAAGGGAGGTGGAAATAAAGGACTTAAATTAAGGCATTCAAATGGCAAAGTAGGGTTGTCCATCATGAAGCAATATTAAACTGATATGATTAACTTCAAAGTTTTCATTACATTAACTGCTCAAACACATTGACATGCAGCTTTTTTGGATATATATGAATGAATAATATCAACTTCAACATTATGGCTTTATACAAGTGCATAGTTGCAACTGCAATAAGTAATGGTATCTAATCAATGTGTATAAAAAATAAAGTGGAAAGTCTTAAAAATCCTCTTGCAGTAAGTATTACAGTACTATATATATACACACACAGTATAATGGTCACTTCTTAAGGATTCAGTCTATACCACTATGGTAGAATCTTTCCCAGTCCTCAATTCTTCTGTTAACCTTAATATGCTGGTGAAATCTCTCCAGTGAAGCTGAAAGATAATCGCTTTTATTTCAATTCTTCTCAGTCCTCTTGTGAAATGTAGTGTCGTCCAATAGAGTTTTGTAGAACAAGACTTTGAAGAGGGGGTATCCCTAACAGTATCTTTATTCTGTTACCAATGACTCTTGGTTTAATCAGTCGCCTTAAAAGATCTGAGGAAACTTCTCCAAGATTACTGATTTATACTGTAGCCCCCCAAAAAGTAAACCACTGATTTATACATACGTATATGTATGTATGTGTGTGTGTATATACATATATACATATATATATCTCGATCTTTCAAGAAAATATAGGTTCTTTCTTTCATTTAATAAATTTGGGGATATCACATTTCAGTCTTGTTCATAACAGGCAGAAAATGATCACCACGGATAGTGACTGCATTCACAGAAGGCAGTTAGCTGAGGGGAAAAAAAAATTGTCATTGTCAGGAGCTACCTTATCAAACTAGAGTTATCTCCAAATTCTTTCCAAGCCAAATCAATTTAAAAGATATTCTGAAACATTATTGTACGTATACCTTATTCAAAAAATTATACCTTACCATCAGTAGGCATAGTTATTAAGCCCTAATGGGACTATAATTTTCATAAACACCACTTAATGTCAATGTTTCAAGTTAGATAGTAGAGTATGCCATGACTGATCTGGTAGCAACAATTTGAGGGCTTGCAAAATTAAATACATTTTGGCAACACAAGCTGTATTACTGTTAACTAATAAATATAAAAATATACTTCAAAATAAACAAGAGCATATCCCAATTTTATCCAGTACAATTTTGACAATTATGTGGTTACAGTGAAATAAGCACTAATTCTTCCAAACTGGGTTGCAGCTGAAAAGATAACATGTTAAGATTATTATCTCTTAGACAAACATAGCAGTGATGATTTGAATTACTTTATATTTACAAGTCAGCAATCAGGACAATCAGCATCATTGCTGATCCAAGTACAGAATTATAACAAAAAGCCAGCAAACACTTCACATCACTACAATAAGCCAAGTCAGAAAAGGGTACTTCACAGCATTGTCAAGAAATGGAAAGCTCTTGCAGTTTCAACTTTGCAAGTCTGAAGAAAAGGGGACAGGGAGAACATGCTATTTTCACAGACAAACTCAATAGCAAATAGAAGAAAACAATTTTGCTTTCCCTTCAAAGCAACTTGAAATGGATGGGAGTTCTTGAATTGCTTTTTATTATAATTTTTTAGAGACTGTGCTCCAAGTTGCCATTCCAAGTTCACTGAAACTTGTCAAATGCGTATGTACACCTTACTTGACTTATAAAGAGTTCAATTGGAATGTTTTCTGAAATTTAGCTTTTAAAATTTAACTTTTAAATAATATTTAAAAATACATGGGAAAAAAAGACTAGGGAACATAAAAGCCCAAATCCAAACCACATGCTCTAGGCAGAAAGGAAAGCATCCATTTCTCATTTGAATTACCCCATTCATTTCTTCAGAAATCAAAAACATCGTCATCATCATCATCATCACCATCATCAATATCATCAAATGACCAATCCCAGTCTTTAAATGCCAAATCAAGCAATCTGCAATAGGAGGTTTATATATTTACACTTGGCTATACTCTGCATTTTAATGACTCCATTATAAAAATCACTGGCACTCTTGTAAACATTTTCTTTAACACAACTTCCTTATCAATCACAAAAATATGGATATAATTCATAGAGATATTAGGTGGAAATCTTTGGGTTATTAAAAAAAGAACTACAACTTTCCAAGAGGCAATTGGTCTTTGTGTTCAATTCTGGGCCCAATTCATTGTTCATTTGCAATATCTGCCCAAGGTACAAATACATATTCTGATGGACAGGCTCTATGACTTGTCCATTCAACTGCATACCATAGTCCATCCTGTCTCCTTCAACAAAGTGCTCCCTCTGCCTTCCCCACTCTATCGCTTATTTTCAATCTCCCTACTGCCTCTCCCTACTGCCTCCAAACATGCTCATGTCTCCCTTATTCTCAAAAAACTCTCATTTGATCCTTCTATCCTAAGTTCTTGTAAAGGCCATCTACAGCACATGTCTCTCTCCACTCTCTCCTTAGACTCTTAAGCTCTTACAATCTGGTTTCCAACTTTCTCATTCCCCAAAGTTACCACTGATCAAATGCAATGGTCTTTTCTCAATCCTCATTCTTCTTGAACTCTCTACAGCCTTTGACACTGTTGATCACTCTCTTCTCCATGATATTCTCTTCCCTCTGGGTTTTCAGACTTCTGGTTTTTCCTCTATCAGATGGCTCCTCTTCAGTCTTCTCTGCTGGATGTTCATCCAGATCATGTATTCTTCCTCTTTACTACTTCATCTGGTAATCTCATCAGTAACCACAGATTTAAATATCAAATTTATGTTGACAATTCTCAAATCAACCTATCGTGCCCTAACCTCTGCTGACCTCCAATCTTGAATCTCAAGCTGCCTTTCATGTCAAACTGGATTTCCGGTAATATACTTCAAACTCAACACATCCAAAACAGAATACATTATCTTTCCCTTTAACTTCCCCATTACTGTAGATAGTAACACCATCCTCCCAGTTCCTCAGGCTCTAAACTAGATTATTCTTCACTTTTCATTCTCTCTCACCCTCCTATATCTAATCTGTTGCCAAGGCTGCTACAAACTTCACCTTTGCAACATCTCAAATACAACCCCTTCTCTCCTCTGACACTGCTAATATTCTGGTGCAAGCCCTCACCACCTCACACCTGAACTACTACAAGAGCCTGCTTGTGGGTCTGCCTTACTCAAGTCTCCCCTCATTCTAATCCATCTTCCATTCGACCACAAGAGTGATTTTAGCACAGGTCTGATCTGGAGGAAACTTCAGTGGCTTCCTATTGCCACGAGGATCAAATACAAAATCCTCTATTTAGTATTCGAAGCCCTTTTCCTGCCACATGCTCTTTGATCCAGTTACATTGGCCTCCTGGCTGTTCCACAAAGAAGATACTCTCTCTCTTGGCTCCAAGCATCTTCTCTGGCTACCCCCCCATGCCTGGAATACTCTCCCTTCTCATCTGCTAACTGGATTCCTTTAAGTTCCAACTAAAATTCCATTTTTTCTATAGGAACCCTTTCTTAATTTCCCTCAATTCTAGTGCCTTCTCTCTTTAAATTATTGTTTGTACATATTGCTTATTGACTCCTCCATTACATTATGACATCCTTTGGGACAGATACTATCATTTGTTTCTTTTTATATCTAGTAGGCACTTAATATTTATTGACCAACTGATATTTTGGATAGTAGCCTTTTACCAATCAAATCAAATGACACAACATGTGTAAACCTCTGAAAACCTTAAAGCACTATATAAATACTATTGTTTTGTTTCGTTTTTCCCACTTATGTGCTAAACTCTTCAGAATGATTATAGGTCATACTTTAGAGATTATGCAGTATTCTGGGAGTTGATACAATCAGTACAATGTCAATAACAAACAGGAACTTCTTGACTTCTTCATCCATAGGAATCCTGCTTTAATTTAGCTTCAGCTCTGGATGTCATTCCTGACAGTGGTAAACACCTCTGGTGAATGTATATTTGCTCTGTTTATCCCTTGCTTGAAATTGTTGATCAGAATATTGAATAAGGTTATCTCTGCTCTTGTGTATCTTTCAAGGAATCTTACATAATTTTGACATGCACGGGAGACACGTTGTTTGAAGTGAGATTTAACTCCCTCCAAGGAATCAAATGCTCATTTATAGTTAACAAACAACAAGCACAGTTGATTCTTGTATTCTCTACACCTTTCCATCAACTATGTGATGGGAAAGATATAGTCTACTAATAGAATACTGAGTAAGAAAGTTTGCTGGTTCCCTCCCAATACTTAAATTCAAGAATGTCCTTAACATGTGTATACATTTTCCTCAATTTTATACAGGCATATAGGTCAACAGTTATTTTTATTTCCGTTGTTGTTTCTTTTTGTACTACAGAGAGATGTGTTTTCCCCACCATAGCTTTTGAATTTTTCCTGCTTTTAAATATCTCGATCACTAAATACCCTCAAAACTATGTCAATGTCAGCATGCATCTCTTCTGTGGATAGTTCGCTTAGTCCAAGTGCTTTTCCCATTTTCATTTTCTTCAGTGCAATTTTCAATTCTTCTACAAGCACATCTGGGAATGTGATATTAGAGTCTGAATGTGGTAGGTTCATCATACTTGATGGTAAAAAGTTTGTTACAAAAATTTCTCCTAACATTTTCCATGCTTTTTTCTGTTGTCCTACTTCCTTAAGCTAAATGCCTTTGAGAATACTTTGCTTAGCTGAATCTTCACCAAACTTTTTCTTTTCTACCCTGAACTGCTTCTTGCTTTTCAATAGGAAATACTGTTCATAATCTTGTACTATTTTTCTTCATAATATCTTGACAGATAAATTTATATTCTAAAACAGTACTGATTATGGATGCCATCTCTCTACACTTGACAAGTAAGCCAAGAGTTTAAATGAAAGATCTTTTCTATATTTTAAGAAATTTTCATCAGTTATCTATTCATTTTAAGGGTAAGTTTTGATGGTTAGTTTTAATCTACATGCAGCACTGTACAAAAAGATCCCTACTACTTACTGTTATGATAAAATGTACAAAAAAAAGTCAATGAAGAATAATTCGAAGGGGAGGGCCAGAACTAAAAAAAAAATTAACAAAAATTTTAAATATTATATAGCTTCTGCAGGTTTTTTCTTCCAAAGAAAGCATTCATAAATTAATAAACCCCAAAAGAGTACTATATAAAAAAAAAACACAGTTTATGTTGACACAATGATTCATTCTAAATGCTGCCGCCACTGGAATCTTTGCTGAGACAAAACTGTTCTCACTGTCTTCAAAAGTTACATGTAATATCAGGCTTCTCTTGTGTACTATTGTTTATTTGGTGGCCCTTCACACCTTAATCCACATAATAAAGATCTATGTTCTATTATATTTAAATTAGGAACTCTTGTTGTGTAATCTGTATATGAACTTGATATCAGATTGATGAACTGGTTCCTTTGCTCCAGATAGCTTCTCCTTTAATGATAAATTGGGAGAACACTTTAGCTTACAAAGTGATAATTGCTGGTATTTATATAGTACTTGAGAGCTTACAAAATATAGGTGACCTAAGTTGATTATTACCTCACTGAATAATTAAATGTATCCTATTTTCTAAAAACAGTCAAAATAGTATTTATAAATTGTCTTCAACAATTTAAATATCAAATTATAAGAATTGACTGAAAAACCCCACTTGTGTTCACATTTTCTACCATACAAATATATTTGAATACATCACTCATTTGTTAAATAAATGTATAGCATGTTCATACAAGTCAATATATGTGATATAAAGCTGACAAGTTTCTGGGATTTGATATTCAAGGTTTCATTAGAATTCTGAACACAAGAAAAAAAATGGGAATGTAGTAGGATTAATTTTAATAATGGTATTATATAAAATTCCATTAAATCATTTGAGAAAATTAGTTTTGAAGTTGTTGGACTTTTAAAATTTACCTTGGTTTGCTTGGAGGAAGCTGTCGACTTGGCCGTCTTATAGACTGGTTGGGCTGTACCTTCATAGAAGTTCTAGGAGATGACCGAGCAAAAGGATCTGGCGCTGGGGGTTTTTTGGGTATCTTTTTTACTAACCGACTGACCCACTTCTGCTGGTCTTCTGTAGAATTAGCTAATAACAGCAAATTCTTCGCCGATGAAATGTCATAGTATACTGAAATGAACAATAACAGTATTTTTAATCGTGAATGGTACATGCCTCTCCCACATACCCACATTTATTCTAATAAATCTAAGAGGTGGCTTCTCTACTCTCTCCTTCCTAAAGTATCTTTTGTACTACTGCCATGAAAATCTTTTTAATGCATAAATCTGATTATGTTATTCCACTAATTAAAAAATCATTACCACCCCCTCCTTTTTTTTAAACTCTCTGCTGGGCACAGCTGAAATTCCTTTCTCTGATATTTAAGGCCCTGTACATGATAGGCAGTACAATACCTTTTCATTACTTACCCTATTCTTTGTACCACCCCCCATAACCCTACCCACCCCCATACCCACCCCCAGCTATGTTCTCTGCGCTCTAGTCAAACTGATTTTCTGTATTCCCCCTCTCCTTAAATGTGCAATGATCTCCAGTCTTCTCGAATTTCTTTTTTTATGCTAGTGCTATGCTTCTCCTGGGAAACTTTCCTTCTGTTTCCTGTTGAATTTCTAACATATTAACAGTAATTTCTAATGGCTTAACTATAAACCTAAATGCCACTTCTTTGAAGCCTTCCATGATTCCCTTGGTTAGCAACAGCCTTTACCCTGGGGGTCACAACACTTTTTGTACCTCTCTAATACACGGTGTATGCAATGCTGTGTGTGTAGTACTGTTACTTGAATGTCTTTTCACCCTACTAGTCTCTAAGCTCTAGGAAGGATTATCTAACTTTTTATCTCACTTAAAGCCTAAAACACCACTCTAAATATAGTAAATATTCACTATAATAAATATTCAGGGGAAATAGATGTTTCTGTTTATCCATATTCTCATTAAAAACCCATCAATGATTTATATCTAATCTCTACAGAACACAATTTGTTTCTTAGAGATAGGCAGCATGAGTACATTTAGTTTCACTATTTACCTTTGCAAGGTGCTATGATTTCCTCCTTTTTGTCCATGTGGTCTTTATGGCATTTGATATGGCAGCGGCGGCACTCAAGAGCAGGTGGAGGTTTAAACATGTGCCAAAGTGGCTTCATACAGGCCTCACAGTTAGTTGGGAAATGATAAAGAGTGGGAATAAATTCATGTCCTTTGTGGCAAATGCAGTTTGATTTCTCTCCAACAGGTTCCACAGGAAATTCTTGTTCTTTTTTGCTTTCACCTTCATTAGCATACAGGATCTAGATATATCAAAAGAGAATCACATGTCATTTCTAGAAAAAAGTTACCCACAATAAAAAAACCACCTTTGGACAGGTCAAGTAAAAATTATATAAACACAAAATATGGAATAAGAAATTACAACTTAAAGTCAAAACATGTAATTTTGTCATATTACAGTAAATGTTACTTAGGGGGAGGAAGAAATCATTAAATTTTTACCAATCTTTAATCTGTTCAAACCTCAATAAAAGAAATCTTGACACTTCAGCAACTCCCCGTTTTCCTCTTGTCTTTCATTTTGGATTTTTAAAAGACTATGTTTTAGAAATTTCAGGGGCGGCTAGGTGGCGCAGTGAGTAAGAGCGCTGGCCTCGGAGTTGGGATGACCCGAGATCAGATCCGGCCTCAGAAAATGAGCACCCACGCATAAATAATGACTAGCTGTGTAACCTTGAGCAAGTTACTTAACCCCAATTGCTTTAAAAAAAAAAAAATTTCAACAGAAGATGAGGGAACAGAGGTATTTCAATCAAAACCTCTAAATAGCTCACTATTCCACTTATAAAAAGTTTTAAGTTTTGGGGAAATGATGATCAATATATATTTACTGGTGCTACTTGTTTCATTTTTAAATGTTACTGTAATTATGCTATAACTTGGGTTTACAAACAGAAATGTAGATAAAAATAAATCTACTGATAAAGAAAAATAAAAACCTGACAATTGAACAGGCAATATTCTTAAAAGAGATAAGAAACAGTAAGTTCCTTTACAGCAGAGAGTATGCCTTGAAATTCCAAACTCTCATTAGAAATGAAAAAGCAAAATAGTTTTAAAATCTGTTGTCAGGGGGTGGCTAGGTGGAGCAGTGAATAGAGCACCGACCCTGGAGTCAGGAGGACCTGAGTTCAAATCCAGCCTCAGACACTTAACATAAAAAACTAGCTGTGTGACCTTGGGCAAGTCACTTAACCCCAACTGCCCTCCAAAAAGGAAAAAAAAATCTGTTGTCAATGAATAACAGATTCTAGTATGTCTAAAGGACCTGAGAACATCTCTGAAAATGGCTCGCAAACTCTCTAAGTAGGAAGCAGAAAAAGCAAAGACAATGAAAAATTTGATCATAGGAACCTTCCATGGTATATCCTGAGGAGGAAAGGGCAAAAGAGGCTACATGTTACCTGGAATATCCTTGGAATCTCTTTGGAATCAGCTCTATAAACATCTGTCTGTGTGACTGGTCGGACATGGAACAACTTGCTGTAATAGATGTTAAGTAAAGGAATAAAATTCAGAAAAGGATAAAATTATGTCAGTTATTTCAAGAGGCATATTAAATTAAATTAACTTCATATACTATACAAGATTAGAATACATAGTACTTCACATAATTTAAACACTATTGCTTGAGATTTTTAGAAATTCTCCCAAATTCTAAATTTCTACACTTCCTTGGCAACTAAGTTTCACTTCAAATAAAATACATTTCAAAAAAATACAAAATAAAGATAAATCTTAAACAATTTTAAAAAACTAAATAAAGCCTAATTAATTAAGCCTTAGACCACGTACTATTACTTGTTTGAATAATGTCCCAAAGGTATAAAAAAACAACATTGGCACTGGCATCAATTTCTTCAATGAATAGGAAAACATATATCAACTACTCAAAAAAACACCTTAACTTAATATGTAAAGTAAAAAAAATTATATTTACTAACCATACTGTGTTAAAATACTTACTCTATATCTAATACCATATAAGGATTAGACTGTTCTTTATCTTGTTCACTGTCATAGAAAAGAATCTTCTTGCTGCTTACAATAACATACTGTTAAGAGAAAAATAGGTTCATGTTATTATAGCTTTTGTTTCAATTACTCTTTTTTGCAAGTATATAAAATTTTTTTACAGCAACAAAAATCAATGCTAACACACAAAATAAAATGGAATTAAAAGGATGTACCTTAAGGGACTATAGTAAAAATGTTATTTTATTTATTTATTTTTTTGGAGGGCAATTGGGGTTAAGTAACTTGCCCAAGGTCACACGGCTAGGTTTTTTTGTTTTTTATGTGTGTTAAGTGTCTGAGACCGGATCTGAACTTAGGTCCTTCTGACTCTAGGGCCAGCGCTCTACTCACTGTGCCACCTAGCTGCCCCAAAATGTTATTATTTAAAGCAATGGTTAATTATTTTTACTTGAAATACGTTTTAAAAGAATAATCTTGTAATATGATAAAGATGCTTCTAAAATAAGATGAAGTTCTAGAGTATAATATTCACGAACTCCAAATCACTGAAACTAGAATAAAAATGAAGGGAATGTTTGATGATCTTTAGATATGCTTTCTATCTGAAATTGACTAAACAGCACTGTTGTTTCTTGAGCACTGAAGTTAATTCGCAGCTACTGTGATTCAAATAATGAGAAGTTACAAATGTCATAATTAAATCTAATAGTGGTAAATATGACATAGGAAAGAGATAATGTAAAGTTAAGCTTTTGCTAACATTTTATTTTCTTGTTCTACCAAATAAAATAACAAAATAAAATTGAAATTCTAAACTCTCATTAGAAATAAAAAAGATGAAATAGTTTTAAAATGTGTTGTCAATGAGTAACAGATTCTAGTATGTCTGAAGAACCTGAGAACATCTCTGAAAACGGCTAACAAACTCGAAGTAGGAAGCAGAAAAAGCAAAGACAGTAAAAGTTAAACAGGCATCTTGCATCGTATATCCTGTGGAGGAGAAAGCAAAAAAAAATCCATATTCTCAAATAAAAGCCCATATAAGTGTCACATGGAGGATTTTGTTCAATGATCTTCTAATCTAAAAGGATTTAAGCTAATTTGGTATATTCAATAACTGTGGTCCCTTTTTTTGCAGCAGTCACTGTACAACCCCATTCTGCAATCAACACAAATATTTTTTCTAATTAGCAGCTAATATATAAAGTTTCTTACATATCTGCATAAGTAATATGTCACTTCCAAGATCTGGACCAAAAAAGGACCACAGTTAAAACAGGATTCAAAGATTATGTAAAATGTGCAAAAGACCAATAAACTATTTCTGGGAAAATAATGCTACAACTTCTAACCATATAGTACTAAATTACCTTTTTAACCCATCCAAACTTCTTAGTGTTGTTTCGAACAGGCAATGAAAGCCATCCCTCTAATCTTGATTCTGCACACAAACAAAGGATTATAACTCAAACAACAATTATTTTCTAGGTTTTGAGGGTACGTGATTTTCATCAAGATATTATGAAGGCATATTAATCTGTTCCTCAATGTTTATTGCTGCAGTTATCTATAATCCACAAATATTATAGTAAGCGAACACAATTTTTTCAAAAGGAGTATTACAATGAAAATAGACTTGAATCTTATAGTTCTTTTACTCAAGCAAAAAAGTCCCATTGATAGGACTTATCTAAAACATGCATTTGTGATCTTGAAGGCAGTAGTGAACTAGCTACTCTAGTTGTATTTTGATGGCACATTTCCTTAAGAACCTATCATGTTGGAAATATCTGACTTCAATTATAATAGAAATTTCCTTTGAAAACAATGTACCTTTTAAAGTTGAAACATTTATGAGCAGAAAAGTAGAAAACAATGGACTTTTAGAATGTGTACATGAAAATTAAAAAGTTAAGTTAAAAATTATAAATCAAATGCTGTTACAATGTAGGACAAAAATCTCATAAATCAAGTTGATACACTTATCTTAAATAATACTTAATAACAAGCAAAATTCCAGTTTAACAGCAGAATTTGGATAATACCTTGTAATTCATTGGATTTTGTCTATATTTTCAAAGGTGCCATTCATAATCTTTTTTTTAATGGGAAATTATAGTAGTATAGAAATTTCATAGAATATAGCACCTAGATGCAGTTCTAAAAGGAAATACTATCACAGAAATCAAGATAGTTTTAATTCTCTGATATTATTAAAACCTAGTCATTTACTGAAACAAAGAGGCTACTTCACCAGATCTAACCTTATGATTCTAGGATTTAATGCAAGATTAGTAATATCTTATTTAAAATCAAAGCTGGTACTTTAATGACATTTTCTTATGGTTTGTACTGATGATTATCTTTGTAAGGGATGAAGACAAAGAAATAACCTATTATAAGAAAATGAAAGTATAAATATGTTCCACTGCAGTTATTCCACTTTATAATCTTCATTTAAAATGACACATAAGCTTCAGGAAGTCCTACCTAGCAATCTGAAAAGGTTTCTAGTGTAGCCTAGTGATAGAATGTGTCTTTTATCTAAGGATCAGCACAGCTATGTTAAGAAAGGCTGATGAACAGAGAATTAAAACCATTAGGTGAGGAATGTTTTTCTTCACCAGGGCAACTCATAAAACTAACTACCAAGACATATGAGGCATATGTGGATAGAATATACACAGGGATATAATTACAGAATCTTAAAATACAAAACTGTTTACCTATTATCTCCCCATTGAGGTTGTACGCTATTTTAGAACACAGACCACATATTAATTCTTTCATATTCCTCACAGTACCCAATTCCACTATGCTGAAGGTATAAGCATACTGAATATGCTTATTATGTGCTTTTGTTGATGAGAAAATGAAAAAAACTATATCTATAAACCATGATAAAACATTCACATTCATTTGCCTGAAAATAGCTCACAGCAGAGAAATCCTAAGAGCTCTGAAGCAGCCATGCCATTTTTCTACTTCTTTTGCATAACCAAGATAATTCAGTTTCCACATTGTAGCAAGTTGGCAAAATAATAAAGTTTTAAAATTTATTTTATAATTAATGGGTTAGAAAAATATTTAGATAACAATTCTCTGTGCATGTAGCATTTTTACTAGGTCTAATGAAAGTCATAAGAGTTAGTGGATATGTTATAAAAACTTTTCAAAAGGAATAAAGTTAGAAGAGGGGGAAAAACAATCCATGAGTGAAATGGTTTTCAGGATGTCACCTGCACTATCAGGTTCCGAAGAAATGGGTGCACAAGATAAGGATTCTTCCTCTGAGTCAGAATCAGAGTCGAGAAGCATGTGAGAACTGGAAGGCTTAGTAGCAATATTGAGAGAGGTAGAAGAACGTTGATAGGTGAAAGACATGGATTCCATAGTACGTGACTGAGTGATATGGACTAAATACCCAACATAAAAGAATGGAAAGTGCAAAAAAAAAAAAGGTTAACAGAAAAATTAGATATAGAATAGCTTTTAAAAAATTAGTTACTAAATTATATGATGAGCTATCAAAACAAATGTGAAAGTAAATTAGTTTTCTTTTTTAAAGCATTATCAGAAGTAAAAAAATAAAATAAAAGGCAAAGAATAGTAGAACCAAGATACATGTTTCTCCATATACAAATTTATTGGCATTTACACCTATCTGAAAAAAAAATTCTGTTACAAACCTTGAGCTAATCGTTTATATGATTTTGATTCGGGGTCAGAAGTTTTTTTTATAAAAATAATTAAAAGTGCTGAAAACAAACCTGTACCTGGGAACCCATCATCTGTCTCAGCATCCCCTGGTCCACTGCCTATACTGGAACTATCCAGACCAATGTGTAAAGCTTGGAGCTGTGATCGAAGCTGTTCAATATCACTGTCTTTACTGTCTAGCGTCATTTGCAGTTCAATTCGAATCTGGCTTTCTTCAGCTATTTGCTATAAAAGAAAAAAAATATTTTTGCTTTAAGTTAAACGTGGTATATGCAAAAATACATGCACGTGCGTGTGTGTGGACTCACTCCATCAATATAAAATAACAACTTGTCCCTAACTTAGTAAATAATGGCTCCACAGGAGAAAGGGAGGCTGGTGAATTTGTACAACCCTCCCTTACTTACATCCAACTCCTCTGCATGCTATGGCATCACCTCCCTGATGTCATGGTCCTCTCTGAGAACAACGGACAAACAACAAAAGAATGCCTGCAGTACACAGGGTAAGCGACTTGGCCAGTATCTTAGAGCAAGTAAATAGAGAGGGGAACAGAAATAAGATCTGAACTCAGTATTCTATTCACTATGACTCACTTGCCTCTAGGTATGATATGTAACTCATCAAATTAGTCTACTTATTCTTCAAGTAACATTTTTCTGAAATAAGCTAGCAATGAAAAACAAAATACACAAAAATTTTAAAGTGCCATCTAGTCACCATAAAAGTTTCCAAAAAAAAAAAAAAAAGGATTCTTACAGCTTGCATTTCATTCAATTCTTTTTGATATTTGATCATCTGTTGAGTTAACTTTTCACGTTCTGATTTAAGTTCCATATGTAGCTTTCTGTTCTCTTTCTCTTTCCTCCTTACATCTGTGTCAGCACCACGCCTGGGAGGTTCTTTTCGATTCATAATCTCAGCCAATTTATTCACAGCCTAGAAGAGACAAAAAATAAAACTGTCTACTAACTGTTGTTTTCCCTACATCCCACCATTTGCTATGATGCAAATACCTGTAACCACATAATAGGTCACAAAATACTATCTACAGCTTTTTAATAAGATGCCCCTGTTCTTTGGTCACTTTAAATACAGGAACTTGTAAATATCAGTCACATTCATTTACTCTCTATTACCTCCCAACCAAAACCCTATTGCGGTCCCTTAGACTTTTCTAAGAGTTCTAGAGTTAACTGTTTAAAGACAGGACTGGTTCCATTTGCCTTCTTGCCATTTTCAATTCTTAAGCTCTCAAATAGCTCTACAACAGAAAAATCTCCACTTTCCTTCATGAAAGAGGAAGTTTTGTCAAAAACTCCTTAGCACTATCAATAGTTTAAAAAAAAAGCTAACTGCGATAAGTTTGATTATGTAAATTGAGTCATTCAACAACTGAATTGCCCAGAAGCAAGTCACCTAACAACTCAAGACTTAGGTTTTCTTCTCTAAAAAATGAAGATGAAGGTTAAGATGATCTCTAAAGTTCCAGATTTAAATCTTCTGTGAAAAACACAATTCCCACAGGCTGATTGAAGTCATTATATAAATTCTCATAAAAAAGAAAAAGTTAAACATGAGTTTCAAACAAAACAAAACAAAAAACTAACAAGCAAACAAACAAAAAAAGCACAAAACTTAGGCATAGGAAGAGAATAGCAACCATTAAATATAGCTATGTCATAAATAGCATATTGGAAATAACTTCTACAAACTGAGCCTTTATTAATTAAAAGCTTACAAAAAGTAGGAATAGAACCTTCGTCCCCCACTGCAAAAAAATTTCAGAAGTCATGCTTGAATGAACGCAATCTATAATGGATCATAAGAGTTAAATCAGTTCAATATGCAATATGAAGAATATAAATATAAAAATTTAACATAAAATGCACAAATCCAGAACATACTTATATTTCATATTACATTTACCTGAGTTTTTAGTGTTCTCTCATTTAATAGTTGTTTCTCAAATTGTGTTTTAATAACTGATATGTTTGTTTCTTCATCTTTCAACCTTGAAATTTCTGAAATTTAAAAAAATGTAGTTTGCTTATAAAAATAAAATTTAAATAAACCCTTATGCAGACTAAACATATATTTTATTCTTAGTCAATACATACGCTCTTGGACTTCCTTGACTTTATTATTCAGTTCTTCTTTCTCATTTGCGAGATTAGCCACATCACTAGTTAGTGTCCTATTAGCCTCCTCGAGCTAGAAAATGAAAAGAAAAATAAAGTAAAATCCTTTAAGTTCTGGTTAACTGCTAAAATTTTTCTGTCTTTGGTATTACCTTCTGGAAACTTATTTTCAATTCTCTCATTGGTCTGTTTCCCCTGAAATTGCTACTACCCAAATGATTTCTTTTTCTTATTAATATGCATGTTATAAACTAAAGAAGATTCACTAAGATCTCAGAATTATATAGATTTTGGAAATAAAATTATGCAACTTCTCACTTCAAGTAGGCTTCTTAGAGGAGGGGGAAAGCAGCAGCAATGAGTTAGATGATTTTCTCAGATCTCAGAAGCATTTTGAAAAACGTAAGCATTAAGAACCATAATCCTCTACGCCTTGGGTACCAAATAAAAATTCCAACTTTATCTTTTAAGTATAGTATTATTCAGATTGTAAGTGTAAATTTTCTGTTGTTTATAATTATTTGCTTTTATTATACAGGTTCTTAAAATATTTATGGGGTCACAAAAAGATGACACAACTGAAAATGACTAAACAAACAACAAAAATATTTTACCCCTTAATCTTCTATCCATGCTTCTTCTTTACATCTTTAATAAACACATGAGAGGGGGTGGGTAGGTGGTGCAGTGAGTAAGAGCACTGGCCCTGGAGTCAGGAGGACCTGGGATCAGTTCCGGACTCAAAAAATGAGCACCCACATATAAATAATAACTGGCCGTGTAACTTACTGAGTATGTTACTTAATCCCAATTGCTTTAAAAAAAAATACATGAAAGATCAAAGCCTCTCTCTTTTGTGATATTCAATGTGAAATACAGTGTCAATGATATGTGATTTAGCAGCAATAATATTAAAAAAAATTGGTGTACATATGGAAATGTTTCCATTTTGTAGCAAGCAGCACAAGGCCAGAAAACAATCATGATTAGGAAGAATTTAATCGATTGAGTTCTAAACTTCACTGAACATTAACAAAAATAGCTACACTGCTTTAATGAATTTGCCTTTATTTTCACTCTAGTAATACCAAAGCCCTAAGAAAGAAAGGTGAAAAAAATTTTGATCTACGTATAAGGTGGTTCAATTTAACTTTTTTTTCCCCTTAACATTCCCACCTTAGTATAACTAGCTTAAAGAGTTCCTTTCAAAATGTGCTTTAAAAAAAATAAGCACAGAAATTTCTCTATTTCATAAGGATAATATACTTCATTTACATAGTACTTTATGATTTACTCTGTTTTTTAAGGGAGACAATACAAATACTAGAAGCCCCATTTTAAAGATAATATAAGTGAGGCTCAAATAAGTTAACTGCTTGGGACCACACTGCTAATAAATATCAAAACTAGCTCTCAAATTCAGGTCTCCTAATTCTAAGTAAGTGTTCAGTTCATTCCCAGATTCTTCTGCAACTTCACTATATCTGTTTAGGTTTCTCCTGGAATTTTTCTTGAATTGTCATGATGGAGCTAAGGAGTTAAATAAGTTCAAAATTTTAACATGAGTATTTGCTTAGAATGGTGAAATTTTCAGAATTTCTCTGGAAAAGATTTATCATAAAAGAATATAAATTTTACTAAATTAAAATTGTAAAAGAGATAATTTACTTACAGATGCTATTGTAGAATCCTTTTCTGCAAGTTCTTGTTTGTGTCGAGCCATCATCTCTTTAATTTCCAGCTCTTTCATGATCTTCTCTTTTTCCAAATCAGAGTACTGTTCTTCCGCAATAGAACGGGCTAGCTGCTCTGAATCAGCCTTTGTCAAGGTGATCTCAAGCTGTGCAGCCAGAGAGTCCCTGCATTTTCAGAGATACAGCAATTTAGTACAAACATGTCTATTGTTTCTGCCTATTACAGTGCCTGGCACACAGTAGGTGTGTCATAAATGCTTGCTGAGTGACTGTGAATTCAGCTTTGGCTTAATGTTCTTTTGTGCTGCTCCTTGTCTTATTGAAGAACAGAATTTAACCCTCACCTCTCATCCTGTAATTCCTGGCTCTTCTGCTGCATTTCTTTGCAAAGCTTAGTCTTCTCTTGACATTCTTCTTTAAGCTCTCGAACTTGTGTTTTGTAGAGAGTCTGAATTCCAAAATATAAGAACAAAATGTAAAAAACCATCATTACTGCCACAAAGAATGGGACTTAGGTTTCCATTTTTAGGATGACTCAAGATGTCCCTGTTCTCCCTGTGGGCAATAAAAAAACCCCTGACTAAAGCATAGCGTATTTTCTAGGGACTTAGAAATAATCTACAGAGTCATGATTTTTTAGCAAATAGTCCCTCAGGAGACACTGATGTCACATGGTTCAAGGATCATAGCAGAAAACTTTTGGTGAACAAAAGGCTCCTTTTATATTTATTTTATGTTTATATTTCTGGGTACCTGACTGAGAATGGAAGGTGATCAGTGAATATGGTTAGATGGGTCTTATCTAATGGAGATGTTCTGAAGTACTAAAGGGTAGAATTAGTAACAATGGGTAAAGGTTGCAGGAGCAGACCATGGCTTGATACTAGGAAAAATTTTGTAATGTTAAACCTGTCTAAAAGTAAAATAGATTGAACCTGGAGTCAGTGGGCTCCCTAGAACTTGAAAGTCTTGAAGCAAAGACTAGATGGACACTTGCCATAATTGCTAAAGAAGAAATTCTTGTTCAGGTATGGGTTGGACTGACTTTTGAATTTTTTTCCAATTCTAAAATACTATGTTTTATGATTTCTGAATTATTTATTCAAACAAAAGTCCAATGTACACACAAAGCTGATTTCCCCTAAAGAAGTAACTTCAAACAATGAGTAGTTATAAAATCTTAAAAACTGGTTAGTCCTTTTAAATTTATCTAGTCCTATGTAAAATTTTCCTCTTACTAAAGGTCAATTGTTTGATTTTATTACCATTCATTAAGCTTGAGATGTGACAACATCTGAGTGTCTTGGGGAAGTTTCAAAGAGGTCTCCACCACAGAGACGAGTATGTTGGGGAAGGTCATAATCATGAAGAGGAAAAACCAGCAATTTAGAACAAAAATTTTGCTAGTTAGTGGTAATATTTATACCACTGATACTTTATTTATAATTTGGAAACAGATGGAAAAATTACATAACACAATTAACTTTTCTTGTTAAATATCCACTCCATTATAAAAATGTACTCTTCATACTCTACAAAAATAACATTACTGGCCCATTACCAATAGGATATGTGCCTACAGCTCTTCAATACCTTTCCATCAAGGAACAGCAGTATATTTGCACTAGCATATCTATACTCATTGGTCTAGTATTCTTTGTTAGGATTTGGCTATACACCCATTGCTCTATGAGCAAATAACCCAAAAGGTCTTGACTTCAAAACATAGACAATTAAATCATATTGTAAACTTTTAATAAAAAATTTCAATAATTACATTAATCCTACATTAATGATAGTGATTCCCCACCCCCACCCCCATTAACTTATGGGGAATAAAAACCTATATAAAATAAATGGTTTGGTAAAAAAATGTTAATCATATCTAAAGAAATGACTCATTCTATAGGTATAAACTGTATCCTATAGTTTCACAGAAAAGGGTAAAAAGTCTTACCAATCAAAAAAATGAGTTAGCTTTTCAATGAACGTATTTGGTACCTACTGAGAAATATTGTTCTGCTTCAAGCTGATCTTGGAGCTCTTTCATTTGTCCATCTGCATCTTGTCGTTCTCTATTAGAACATAAATTCAGGTTATCTTTATTCAATTTAACACTTATATCCACAAAACATAGCCATATGGTTGTAGGACAGATTATCTAGTTTAGCTCTTTCACTTTAGAAGGAAAACAGATATAGAGAAGTGAAATGAATTAACTTGGGCCCCACAATTAATTAGTGGTAGCATCTACAGGAGGTCAATCAAGCAAAGAATAAACTGTAATCTAATAATCTAGTTTTAACAACGTAAATGAGAAGCTAGAAAAAAATGATGCAGTCATTAACCCCCTCTCATTCTGATGAAGCAGTAGAGATTCTAACATTGCATAGACTGTCAGTTCTGCCACTCACTGGCCAGGTGACCTTTAGAGGAGCCTTAGCTCAGCTTCCCCCAAAAGAGCCCAGCGATTCTGCTTCCAGAGGCAGTGTGAAGTGGTGTACAATGAGCCAGCTCTTGGTGAGGAGATGTAGGTTCAAGTTCTACTCTTCCACATACTCTGAGGTCATGTGTAACTACTCACTTCTTAGTGCCTCGGGTAACTTTTTAAGCTTCTAAGTTGTAGAGAAGGTACAGATTTGCATTGGCAAAAGACATAACACCAAGTACTTACTATACTGATAAAATCCAAAGTCTATTAAAAAAACACACCATAATACTTGCATTACATATACCTGAAGGGGTCATAAGAAATAACTTCATAAATCCCAAAGCACTGAATTAATGATAAGCAATGAGACCTCCTAAGTATAATTTAGACCAATATACACTGAATTTTTCTGTATTAAATTTAAAAATGTTATGTATGCTTTAGCATTACTTTTTTGGGGGGAGGGAGAAAGGGAGGTGACATAATTGGGGTTAAGTGGCATGCTTAGAGTCATACAGCTGGTAAATGCCAAGTCTCTGAGGTCAAACTTGAACTCAGGTCCTCCTGAATCCAGTACCAGTTCTCTATCCACTGCACCCCTATCTGCCCCCATTTGCGTTACTTTTAAAACCTAAATAATCAGACTGATTGAGCTATTACCGATGACTAGCGGAAGAAACTCTAGTAATTTCTTCCAAATGAAACTGACAAACCACCTTATTCATTGTTATTATAGTAAAAATTATTGAAAGAATACTTTATTTTGAAAATAAAAAACTGGCCAATCATTGTTGAGTCAAATAAGAGTTAAACTGGTTATATTATCCCCATTTATAGTACAGAGAAAATTCTTAGGAATCTAGGAATCTCTGTTCATTTTTGTGAAGCCTGTATAAAATAGGATTTTCAAATTTGGTTTATTTAAATGGTCTGTATAAACTATTCTACAATCATGATAATCTTCTTCCTCACTAGTTCTACTAGTACAGAATATCCTGTATTTTAAGGATAATCCATGAATGGAAAATTGGGCATTGGTTATTTAAGGGGTGTCAAAATTTACTTACTTCCGAAGTTCAATATTTTGCTTTTCCAGACTCATTTTGATTTCCATAAGATGATTATTTTCTTGTTTCATTTGTTTTTCAGACATTTTCAGTGTGTTGACTTGTTGTGTTTGCATCTTCAGGTCATTTTGTGTGAGGCAGCGCTTTTGTGTTTCTTGCTCTATTTTTAAGGTCAAGTTCCTGACCTAAAAAACACATTTTCCCCACCTTGATATAGTAGATAAATATAAATAATTTCCTTGCTAAAGAAAGATGATATATGACGAAGAACAAAGATTTTCCTTTTAGACAGTTCTTCACTATATATTCAATGTTAAAATTAATTTTATATTTATGAGAATTTGGGGGAAAGAGCTTTTCCTTCCCAAATGGAAGGTCTTGTAGTCAATTACTGATTTAAAAAGAAACTGAAAATGATAATGACTAGAGGATAAGAAGTGACATTTTAAAGAGACCTTTAAGGTTCATAAAACACTTTCTGTATAGTGATCCCATTAAGTAAGTAGTATATTATCATACCGATTTTGCAAATAGGAAAGAAACTAAGAAAGGTAAAAGTGGCTTGCTTGAAGCCAGAGAACTAACACGTGATAGAGGCAAGATGTAAACCCAGGTATTCTGACCCACTTGCTTTCCATTCTACCAAATACAAGTTATAAGATGTACAGTATTATATATACCACAATATACTTATCATACAATTGTAAAGCACACACAAATCTATAAATAATTTTAACACTGATCATTTATAAAAATCCTTCTTACATCCTCATTTAGTTTGTCCTTCTGTTTCAAGAGTTCGTTGACTTTCTGTTGGGATTGTTTGAGGTCACAGTCTAACATTGAACATCTTTTTTCAGCTTCCAACAGAAGGTTTTCCACCTTTTGTTTTAAAGTTCTTTCTTCTAGGAGTTTCTTCTCCATTTCTATTGGAGCATTGGAAAGGGGAGGAATGGGAAAAAAATGTTAAAATAATTAATCAATTTGAGCAAAATGGAAGGATATCAAGAAGAATCTAAAAGAAAAAAAAGAAGACTAGGCCTCCCTAATTCTCTTAGGTTTGCAGGGGTTGTTCACAGGCCTGAGCTCTTACCTGCTCTGTTTTTGACTGGGGTTGGTTCTCCTTTGCCTAGCCAACCTGTTAGTTCCCCGCTCCTGAAGGCCACTGTATCAAGTGCAGATACCTGAGTGGCTTATTAGCTCACTGTAGCTCAGAACTCCCAAACTTCAGAGATCTGGCAGTCCCATCCTCCTTGTAGCAGATATTACACACATGCAGCACCATAACCAGCACAGAGATTTTACTTTAATTTTATGCAGAATTTTATATAAAGGCAATAGACTAAAAAACTATTAATTTCCACTATTCAAAAGGTATTCCTATCTGGCTACTCAATTTCCAAATATTTAAAATTCTCATTGACTTTCTAGTTCATATAATCTGAAATCATAAAAGTCTTGGTATATTCTAATAATCATTCAATTTAGCAGGAACAAGACACTAAGAATTCTGTTTATTTAAGGCTATACTTTCCTAAGATGATTTAAAGAATTGTTTAAACACAGGTTTCCAATATTCTGACATGCCCAATTGCTAGGAAAAAAGTAGAGACTATTTTTCTGGTAGCTTCCAACCCCCCTTTTTGGTCTTAAAGCATAGACAATATACTACACACACACACACACACACACACACACACACACACACACACACACTCTTTCTATTACCTACTTTTACAGAGAGCTCTTCCCTACTACTCAAAAATTATTTTAACCTAAAAATCTTTTATGGCTTGCATAGAAGCATTAACAACATAAATAAGGTTATCTTTTGATGTTTATCTTGACTATAATTTGTCTGCCCCCACTTATAATCACTCTGATCCTTTATGTGTGAAACATAAGATTGCTCTACCTTAAACAAGGTAGTTCCTACTTAATACAATTATATGTTTGTCTTTGGTAGTGTTAAAGGATGGAACTGTGCCTCATCTGATTCATGATTCAAGTCAAAATGAGGGCAGATTAAGTTGTGTTTCTCTAGACTGAGCTTCATTGTATTCTGGATGTGTATACAGAAATTCATACTCATCATTTGCATTACTTTTGCGAAAACCTGATCTTCATCTAACAATGCAGAAGTTTGTTTCATCACTTTCTCCTGGGCCAGAGCAGGGATATAGAGGACATATTAGTTAGAAATTTTTTCTTTTATCATGCCTAGCTGGTACTTAGGATAGGCATGGTGACTTCTTCCTTGGACAGCTACATTTACATTCTTTTGGACTAGATATTTTATAATAAAATGCAATATTAAAGTCAAAATGGCAATGTATATAACGTCAGTTCACCTTTCATTTCTGAATCCCCAGGTTTTAAACTAGCTTTAAATGGAAATTATATACACAAAAGACACTGTGCCTATCAAACCCAAATGCTGCACTTTAATATGAAATACCATAACTGCAAATATGATAATCAGAGAGAAAGAATTATCCATAGTCATTCTGAAAATGTTTTCTCAATGCTCACTTTTTTGCCTACAAAATTCTGGCTTTAATTAATATATTGAGGTGTGTTTGCTATCTTATCTTGGTCAGAGATATTAAGAAAGAAGTTAATTTTGTCTGCTTTTCAGCACTGAGTGTAAGTTATTCTGTGACTAAACCAGGATGAAATCTTTATTGTGCCAGAACTTAAATTATAAAGTGAGAATTGGTATACTAGATGGCCTTGTGATCATTAATCTTTCTGGAACCCTATGGTTCAATATTTTTCAATGATCCTAACAAAACGTTAAAACAATTCTAAATGAAAATGAACTATATTCAGTCTTCTTCCTAATAATGATTACGGGAACTACAAACAGTTTCAATGACAACTTGAAAAGGCCTAGTTTGTAGGTCTATTCATTACTTATTTTGCCTATGAATGTTTGTCTTATTTTAACCAATGACTCTTCTAAACTTCTCCAATGTATCTACTTAATCCCTTACTCACAGGCTCCTCTTTAAAATCATCTCTCATTTATTTGTGAATTCTTCAGTTTTGTTTTGTTTTTTTTACACCAAGATGTAATTTTTATACAGGAGCATCCCCAGATGCAGTAAAATAGTAGAAAGATCATAACAATATCAGTGTATCTGAACTTACTACCTTTTGAAATACTGAATTCCCAAATGAAGAAAAAATGCGGAATGTTTCAACTGTCACTCCAAAATACAACCTTAACTAGAGCTAGTTAAATATACTAATTACTTAAATATATATTTACAATTCAACAAATGTCAGAATTTCAGATACCCAAATCCTTGTCCAAAAACAAGGAGAGTCAACACAACATTATCCCTACCCAAAAATGATTCACAAGTGTTTTTGTCTAGATCTAGGATTTCATCAAAACACCAGGTGAGGAAAATTCCTCTACCAACATAGATCAGAAAATATTTTTGCAATTTATATTCTTAATAAATGGGAGGGGACAAGAGAGAAGATAACATATTATAAACGAGCTCCACTATATCATTTGTCCATTTGTCCAAAATACAACGGCTGGCAATGAACTCAACCAATGCCTATACTCCTGGAGCATAAATTCTCCTAAGCAAGAACAGCTACATCACTACCATATGGTAATTGTATATGCACAAACATGATTTCTGTGGAACAAAATACAGCATATAACTTTGTTTCATATCATACTATGTTTTCTAAGGCCCAATCAGATAGAATAGCAAGGTATATTTACTGAACTACTGCAATATAGGAAGAGGCTGTGAAGGGCATATTGAACACTGCTAAGAACAAATATCCAAACCTGAATTCCAAAGAACTAGAAATAGTTTTCCCAATTCTGTATTTTTTCTCTCTGTGGTAAGGCAAAGGTGGAATCTGCTAAACTTCAAGCATGATGCAAGATCTAGCAATTACAAATAGAGAAATGTGCTGCTTTTAATTTTTAAATGACTCTAGACTTTTAAAATTACTCCAAAATATCTGAATTACATTGCTAGAAGGAAACTCCAGAAGCCACTGAACTAACTTTAATCCCAGACTAAGAATTATAAATCAAAACAAAATGGCTCATAATAACTTTTAAGTAAAATAAGTAATTAATAAATAACATAATGCCTCCATTCTGCCAAGAGAGAATTAACAATGAATGTTAAGTATATAGGTCTATGGTCTAGGAATTCACATTCTTTAAATCCATAATCTAAGAAACCATTAAAACTTAAGCTATTAATACACACGTTAAAAAGAAAAAAAGTTGTTGTAAATAGATTTTTTCAGCATATAAAGTAGTATATTGTTATAAAATACTGAAATATCTTCAGATTGCAAAACTTTATTTTTTCTTTTTTCCTTTCTTTTTTTAGGGGGAGAGGGCCAAATTTGGAAGGCATCCTCTGGAATAAAATACATACCTTTCATAGCTTCAGATTTGGCCTCCTCAATAGATTCATATATCTTATTCTTATCTGCTAACCGTGCTTTTGTAGCTTTATGTTCTGCTTCTTCCTGTTCCAAGCTCTGCTGTATAACTTTCAGTTTGTATGTCATGTCTATTTCCATGTTACTTTTTTCCTATTAAAGAACATTTCAAATAAACATTCTAAATAAAAAATTAATGGGAAGGGAAGAGAATAAGCATTTATTAAGTCCCTACTATGAGCCAGGCAAGTAAGACAAGTATGAAGACAAATATCTCACTTGAGATAATTATCTCACTCAAGATAATTCAGGGACCTGTAGTTTATAAACAGGCTCTTTGAAACAGGGTATTTTTTTCTTTCTTTTTTTGGAGGGGGGGAGGTAGGGCAATTGGGGTTGTGACTTGCCCAAGGTCACATGGCTAGTTTTCTGTTAAGTGTCTGAGGCTGGATTTGAACTTAGGTCTTCCTGACTCCAGGGCCAGTGCTCTATTCACTTAAGATAAAAGTGAACTAGATTTAATGTAGAACAAAATATGTTCTATCCAATCCTTATATATCACAGGTATGATTTACTGCTTTGTCATGTTTCATTATTTCAAACAATGAATAATAACTCCAAACCAATAATACCTTACATGATAGAGTGATTAAAAGTTTTCAGAGTGTTTCCATAAAGTTATCTTATCTGATCTTCCAACAACACTGTGAAGTAGGAAGGATAAGTATTATGATCTCCATGTTACAAATGATAAAACTGAGGCCCAGAGAGGTTAGGTGAATTATCCAAATAAAACAGGGGCATAGTCAGAAGAACTATGATCCCTCTTGACTCCTCAGCACTCTTTTCACTGAATCAGAATATCACTTTAAAGGACAATTTGTAAATGATGAGAAAAGTTATAAATCCAGATATTATTTTTTCCTTAATTTACGAAAATATCCCCAAAAGAGGTCTACTTTCATTACTTGTGTAAGCAAGAAGCTCTATGTAGGAGTCAAAGGATCTAGGTACAAATACTGGCTCTGGTACTTCACTTCTGTGACTGTGGATAAGTTAATTAACCTAAGTCTCCAGTTCACCTGTATAGAATGAAAGGATAACTTTAGAGTCCCTTCCAGCTTTAAACTCCATCACCTAAACATGACAAATATTTCAAGTTTTTCCAGAGGCCTTTCATCAAATCAAGACTATCCCTTAAAACCCTTCATTTTTCATTCCCTGTGAAATTCACTATTTTGGGAGGATTCTAATAACTGCAAAGACTGTCTGAGCAATATGATTATTACAGGAGACACCTCAACCATTCATTTACCCAACTGAATTATCATGTAACAATCAGCTATTTTGTTTCCCTGTAAATATCCTTCACTTTCATCTTCTTCACTACATTCTTATTAAAAAATGTTGACAATCTTATCCATCTCAAAGCTTAGAAGATTTCATGAAAAATAAAATTTGCTTTATTTTAAAACACATTTACCTTTTCTAAATCTGTAAATCTCTCCTGTAGTTGTCTCTTCTCTAACTCCATTTTTGCTAATGAAATTTTACCATTTTTAATATCTTCTTCCAAACCAGATATTCTACCTAAAAAGGAAAAATTACTTACTTAAATAAATGATCCCATGAGGTAATATTCAAGCAAGTAGCAAGTATGAGAATATAAAATATATTATACTTATAATTTGTTATTTTAAAAACTTGTGTGTGTTTATGTGCAATTACAGAATATGAATTTTGAAACTTTATGAACAGAGCTCTTGATTGAACTAGGTATGCTCCATAATGTATTAAAAATACTTCAAACTACTGAAGAATTAAATTTTTCTTCTGGAGTAAATCTTGAATAAGGCAGACATTCTATATTTTAAATTTGATGCAACAGTCATTTAAAGAAGAAATAATTTTAAAAATTGGCCAAAAAAGATTTATCTAAAACTACTGATAAAATGTGAGTCACTACACTTAATTCAATAAACCTCAATCTTTACACCATAATACCTTGTAAATCATTAATCATCTCAGATCCATGGGTTCTATCTCTCCTTTCAGACTCAAGAGCTGACTGAAGATTGATGAAGTCCTTTTCAAGTTTCAATTTAGCATTTTCTAGCATGCAGTTTTTGTCTTGTAGCTCCCTATTATTAGATTCCAGCTGCTGAATTTGTTTTGAACTTTCTGTCTGGTTTTTCCGTAACCTGGCTGCAGTATCAGACTCGGTTCGCAGCAAAGCATTTGCTTCATCCAACTATTGATTCAGAAAACAAAAACAAACACATCATTTCCATTGGAAAAAAAAAACACAACAATATATGGATCTAAATTAAAAGAATAAAACTGGAAAATATTTGCTAGAAAATTTTAAAAGGCATGTAAAATAAGTATCTAAGCATAGGAGCTGTTAGACCTATGCTAAGAACCTGTGATTTTATTTAGCATAGGTTACAGCTCCTATCTAGGAAGATGAAAATTCCACCACACCTTGGTAGACAATATTTGTGAGTTACTATTTCTGAACACTTTTAATCTGCTCCTCTGACAACAGACATCTATGAATCTAACATTAGGCCCGCACTTATCAAAATAGTTCTCAATCACTTTCTACTCCAATTCACCATATAAATAACTGGCAAAGTAATCTTATCTTGATCATATCACTTTACTGAGAACAAACTTCTATTTCCAATAAGATAAATTACACATACTTCAGCCTACCAGTTAAAGGTATTAATAAAAAATATGGCAACCGCCTAACTTCCCAATCCCATATTAAGGTTAGACTCATTTTCAGTTCCCAAAATATCTCTCAAATTTATTTGCTGTATGATGATTATTTTTAAATATTTTTATTTTTAACTTTTATTTTTATATATGGTTCATTTCCTATGGTTCATTAAGTAGATTTTAACATCTTTGAAGGCAAGGACTATGTTACTCATCTTTGTATCTTCCAGGGCATAGAAAAATACCTGACATAAGGATGTTATAAATATTTGTTGAATCAATACATTCCAATTTAATATCATTATCATGAATTCATGATAACTTACTTGTCTCTGGAGCTGACTAACTTGTTCATTAGATATCTGAGAGTTTTGATTTCTTTTTTTCAAATCTTCAAGCTGATCTTTCAAGCTGTTAACTAAAATAAAAAGGTGTTTCAGTGGCAAAGTTTAACACAGCACTCTTAAATGTTTACTGATGGCAGAGGAATATTAAAGTTAACTTAATTTTTAAAAAGCATTTCACATTTAATAAGCTATATAACAAACCATCGTTTTCTAGACTCCGTTTTTTGTCTGCTTCATGTTCTGCTTTCCGTTGGTATTCTGTATTTTTGTGTTGAAGAAGAGCCTTCTCTCTTTCTAATTGTCTTAATGTAGATTCAACATTCTTTCTTGAGGTAACCTGAAATTATCATAAAGCTTTGGTCAAAAAAAATAATTCTATAAAAACTTTAATGCATTTGTTAATAGTTACAGATATAACTAAATTACAAAGGCCGTAACATTTCATTTACTACAATAGGCATTTTTATTATAACTTATTTTACTATTACTAAACTATTATTAATATTTGCCTAATGAGCTCACATCACATTATGAAATTAAGAAGAGATGGCTTTGGGACTATAACCTAATACACTATATTACCAACAGAGTATCATTATAACTGTCAATTACATTTCACATAATTAGTAAATTAGTCAATGAAAGTCTAAAATAATGGATATTCTATAATGTGAACTGGTCCTATCTCACAAATGAGTGTTACTAAGATATTAATCACTATATCCCATAATATATGATGCAACTCTATTAATACACTTTTATTACAGGCAAATATGGAGAAAATACTTTAGGGGAAAGTATTTTAAAAGTCAATTTGATAAAAATTTACCTCCTCTTCTAGTTCTTTTGTTATCTTCTCTAGTCGAGTAGTAACCAATCTAAAGAATTTCAAAAGAAATAAAATAAAACAATAAAGACTAAATAACAGCTCTTATGTTTATATCATTATTTTAAAAATAACTTTCCTGGGGCGGCTAGGTGGTGCAGTGAGTAGAGCGCCAGCCCTACAGTCAGAAGGACCTGAGTTCAGATCCAGCCTCAAACACTTAACCCACACACAAAAAAAAAAACAAAAACCTAGCCATGTGACCTTGGGCAAGTTACTTAACCCCAATTGCCCTAAAAGGGGCGGCTAGGTGGCACAGTGAGTAAGAGCGCCGGCCTCAGAGTTGGGATGACCCGAGATCAAATCCGGCCTCAGAAAATGAGCACCCAGGGGCGGCTAGGTGGCGCAGTGAATAGAGCGCCGGCCCTGGAATCAGAAGGACCTGAGTTCGGAGCCCGGCCTCTGACACTTAATCCGCACAAACAAAAACCTAGCCGTGCAACCTTGGGCAAGTTACTTAACCCCAATTACCCTAAAGGGGCGGTTAGGTGGCGCAGTGAGTAAGAGCACCGGCCTCGGAGTTTGGATGACCCGAGATCAGATCCGGCCTCAGAAAATGAGCACCCACGCATAAATCAAATGACTAGTCGTGTAACCTTGAGCAAGTTACTTAACCCCAATTGCTTAAAAAAAAATAACTTTCCTATCCGCAAAAATCCAAAGTTTAGTTATTTAAAATTTAAAAAACATACTTGCACTTCTGGTCCAGGTCCTCTTTGGCTTGTATCTCATTTTTGAGGTGTTCTTCTAGTAAGTACAGTTTTTTTTGAATCTGTACAGATTGCTAGAAAACAAAGCAAAGTACAAGTATAATTTCTAGTCATATGGAAAGGTAAAAGGTATATAATAAACTAAAGTAAAACAATTTTTAATCTTTAAGGTCAAAAGCAAGACAGTATCATTTGTACTAAAATGTTCTTACAAAAGAATCTACCTTTAAAATAAAACATTTTAAAAAGATTCTTCTTAATGACACTTATATATAGATCAAAATTATATATATAGTATTAGTTTTAATACAATTAGGCTACATTTTTAAAAAATCTGAAGTGACAGTCTCTTGTGGTGGTGGTGAAATGATAGTAAAAAAAAACATTATGTTATTATTTAGTGGGGAGGGAATGAGAGGAGGGAGAAAGAGAGAAATAAATGTGTACAAATAAAGAAATGTAAATTTTTTGAACATTTCTTTATTTTTAAAGAAAAGATGGGGATTGAATCTGAATAACTATGAATCATATGCTATATATTCCATTTCTCACCAACTGCTCTGCTTGGACTCCAGTAACATCATGACTCCCCCTAGGATAAATTCATTACCAGAAGTCTCTTCATGAAGATTGCTTTTACCTTTCAAACTGAAAACCAACTCAGTACCTCAGCTGCCTTTTCCCACTAATCAGAGGGCTGATGAGCGAGCAAAAAACTCCTCTCAAGGCCCCTTTATAAAAAGCTCAGAATTTCCAACCAATTCATTTTCCAACAGCTATTCTTGCTGGGTTTTACTTTGTAAACATCATGTCCCACACTCACTCCTTTAGCCTCCTATTGTATTATTATTATTCTCTCTCCCCCAATTCCCCCCCCATTAGATTATAAACTCCTTGGAAAAAAAAGGGATGGTCTTACATTTTCTTACTTATATTCCCCAGTGCTTAGGCAGAGTGCCTGACACAAAGTAGGCACTTAATAAGCATTTAATAACTACTGAATATATACATATAGCTACTATTAAAGTCTTCAGACAAATAAAAAATTTAGAAAAATGTTTGGTGTGCCCTTAATATTTAGCTGAAAGAGATCTCATTGTTTTGTTGTTGTTCAGTCATTTTTCAGTTGTGTTCAACTCTTTAATCCCCTTTGGGGTTTTCTTGGCAAAGATACTGAAGTGGTTTGCTACCTCTTTCTCCAGCTCATTTACTATATGAGGAAGTGAGGCAAACAGGGTGAAGTGACAGGTCTTCTTGACTCTTGGTTTAGAGCTCTATCCACTGCACCACCTATACATGGCTGAAAGAGATCTCAAGGGTCATCAAATATCCCCGTTGTTCTAGTGGTCATCATAGTCATCTACTCCTTTTGAGTAGAGATTGTTTCATGCTACGTACTTGTATCCCCAGCATCAAGTACAATGCCAACAGTAGAAAATAACGCTTAATAAATGCTTGTTGACTGACTGATAAACCACATAAAAAGAACACCTACTATAACACTCCAAATAGTATGAAATATTTTAGTTTTTAGTATTTTTAGATGCCACATTAAAAGTTCTTAAATGACACATTATTATTGCTTATTTTCAAATTGCTTTATTATCAAATAAAGTGGTATACTATGCACCACATACATGTTTCTATCATAATTACTGTACCATGGATAGCTGTGTCACTGTGACTGTATAAAACATTACTTAACTGGCAGTTATTTAGATTTTTTTTACTTTAAAATGCAAGCTTATATCCTGATTTTTCCATAAATAACACATATATGCAAAATGATAAAACACTCCCCTACCCCCATGTTTATCTGTAGCTAGGTGACCCAGGGAATAAGAGTACTGGGTCTGGAGTCAGGAAAAATCTAGTTCAAATACAGCCTGAGATATGCACTAAGATATATACTATAGATATATACGATCTTCAGCAAGTCACTCAACCTGTTTGCCTCAGTTTCTTCAACTGTATAATGGGGATAAATAATAACGCCAACCTCCCAGGCTTGTTGGGAGAATTTAATAAGATAATATTTGTAAAACATTTAGCACAGTATCCAATAGCACACTGTGTAAATGCTAACTATTATTGTAATTATTATTACTAAATAAACTTATTGAACTAGTCTATGCATCCACAAAATTCTTTCTTTATATTTAAGTTATTTGGAGGTTTTATGCATTTTAAAACTACTTCCAAACTTCAAGGATCTATAATTTCATTCCCTCTACTATCATACATGGTAAACACTCAATAGAGTGCTTTCAGAGCCAATCTAATGAGGATGCTTTCCAAAATTACCTAGGCATGTTCTTGAAAAACAAACGTAAAGTCTATTACCAGGCCCCTTATTTTAATTTTTTTAATTTATAGGAACATGTCACAAGTTAAGCTTACTTAGCCTTTGCGAACCCAAGGTCATTTCTACATGATGAAAAAACCATATATGATTTACTAAAGAATGGGAGGAGCAGGGGTGTTAGAGGAGGTAAGAGATGGTTAAGGGCAGTAAAGCTGAGGGAGAGGGAGAAAGGAACTGTAAATTTCTAATGACGAAAGAGTAAACATAAAAATAAAAATATTTTATTATTTACTTATTCTTATTTTATTATATACTTATTCTTATTTATTGGACAGCTCGGTGGGGTAGGGATAGAATGACATGATTTCGAATCCTGACTCAGGTACATATTAGTTATGTGACCCTGAAAAAAAGTCAATTAATTTCTCTGAGCCTCCATTTCCTCATCTGTAAAAGGGATAAGGAAGGTAATAATAGCACTGATCTCACAAGGCTGTTGTGAGGATCAAATGAAAAAATATAGATGAACCATCTTTGAAACCTTAAAGGCATAAGATAAAGCTATTACTATTATTATTATACATAATAAAACCTCCCATTAATTCACTACCTATAGAATGACTAACTATAAACAAATCGTTTTCTCAAAAGTTAATTATCATAAATATGGGATGTATTTTGAGGTGCTTTAGCATTTGGATAGCTCAATAAAAATTACATCAATGCTTGTGGGGTGGGAGTGAGAGATGAGGAGGAATGGGATGATGACAATTTTATCAGCCCCTAATACAGTCATTCAGCAGTTCAGACACAAATGTTAAAGGCAGTTATACGGGAATTTTTTTTCATGCAAATACTAGTAAAATACTTAAATGTATAATTTATAGAACACTTAAAAATATACTGACCTCATTTTTCCTTGACTGTACTGAATCATTTTCTGTACAAGATGAAGGAGAGTCACCTAACAACCTGAAAAGTTTTTTAAAAGGCAAGTTAAGTTCCCTTTAATTTGAATACTACCTACCAGGATGTTGCCAATCTCCTAATTACCACGCCTAATAGCATTTTATCAGTCTTTATCCTCCTTGATCTCACTACTACATTTAATACTGTTGATTACCTTTCTTTCCTCTCCAATACTCTCTTCTCTTTGGGTTTTTGGGACATTGCTCATTCCTGGTCCTTCTCCTACCCAATTGACTGTTCCTTCTTAGTTTCTTTTGTGCCCACTAACTATGAATGTCTTGGACCTTTTTTCTCTTTATACTCTCTCACTTGATCATCTCATCACCCCCCACAGGTTCAATTATCATTTCTATGCTGACTCCCAGATCTACATTTTTAGTCCTAGTTTCCCTTCACCAACTGCCTATTAAACATTTTAAACTGGATGTCCCAGAAGCATTTTAAATTCGGGAGGTCCAACGTCTATCTTTATACCTTTCCCCTAAAGCCCAGTATTCTTCTAAATTTCCCTATTACTTTCAAAGGTTCTACTTTCCTTCTAGTCACCCAGAATCACAGTCTTGTCATGCTCAACTTCTCACTGATGTTTACTCCACATATACAGTGAGCTGCCAAATCATGGTCATTTCTTCTTCCACAATACCTCTAAGCTTATATATCCTTATATTCTCTTCTGAGAGATTCACCACCCTAGTTCAGGCCCCCATCATCTCTGTTTTGACCTACTGCAATAGCCTGCCTCAAGGCTCTCTCCACTCCAATTTATCACAAAGAAATGAATATACTAAAGTATGGTCTAAACATTTTACCCCTTTACTCAGCAAACTCCAGGATCAAATATAAGCTACTTTATCAGACATTTAAAGCTCTTCACAAATTGGACTCTTTGTATTTCTAGTTTTCTCCTTTACTCCTTCTTCTTCTCTTTGTGATTCAGCCATCCTAGGATACAGCCTTTCTAAATACTTGAAGAGCCATCTCCCACTTCCCACTTCTATACTTTGCACTGGCTGAACCCCAGGTCTTGAATGCACTCCGTCTTCATCTTTGCCTCTTGGATTCCTTAGTTTACTTCTAGACTAAGCTCAAGTGCCACCTTCTTCATGAAGTCTTTATTCAAGTCACAGCTGATGGTACAATGTTTCCAAAATTTCCTTTAATTTATTTTGTATATATACACTTAGATGTGTACATGGTAACTCCCCTATTAGAATAGTAAATGCTGGGGCGGCTAGGTGGCGCAGTGAGTAGAGCGTTGGCCCTGGAGTCAGAAGGACCTGAGTTCGGATCCGGCCTCAGACACTTAACGCACACACAAACAAAAAACCTAGCTGTGTGACCTTGGGCAAGTTACTTAACCCCAATTGCCCTCCAAAAAGCAAAAAAAAAAAAAGAATAGTAAATGCTTGGAGGCTGCAAACAGTTTTATTTTTGTTTCTGTATTCATACTGGTTAGCATACTACTTGCCATATATCAAGCATTTAATAACCATTGATTTGTTGACTGATGTTCTGTAGACATCTCAAATGCATTGTATCTGAAAGTCAATTACTACCCCCTTAATGCTGCCCCTCTACCTGACTGCCCTATTTCTGTTATGGCACCACCATTTTCCCAGTTATTAAGGTTCATACCTAGGAGTCATTCTCTATTCTTCACCTGTATTTATTCCCACAGGCAGTAGTTGCCAAGTCTTGTGGATTCCACCTCATTAATCTCTCACAACTGCTTCTTCTCTACTCACATAACAAACCACTCTGGTTCAGAACCTTTATTTTCCATTTGGGCTAGTACAAAAGCCTCCTAATTAACTGATATCCCTATAATCTCATTTCTATGCAATCTATCCTCCATCCAGTCTATAAAGTTATATTCCTAAAGCATTTTTTCTGTTCAGTTATTCTTCAGTCATTTCTGATTCTCCTTGACCCCACTTGGGGTTTTCTTGGCAAAGATACTAGAGTGGTTTGCCATTTCCTTCTCCAGCTCATTTTACTGATGAAGAAACTGAGGCTAACAGGGTTAAGTGACTTGCCCATAGTCACACAGCTACTAAATATTTAAAGTCCAATTTGAACTCAGGAAGGTAAGTCTTCTTAATTCCAGGCCTAGCATGCTATTCACTGTGCCACCTATACTTAACCATATTACTTGCTGATCAATCAACAAGCATTTTACAAAGTGCTTACTACTTTCCAATCAAACTTCTAAGTTCTAGGAATACAATAACAAAAATGGAACAGCCCCTGCCCCCAAAGAGTTTACATGTTATCAATTGTGTGAAGTATTTTGATTTGTCAGAGTAAGGAACCACCTATCCTAGGGTAGGAACTCCATCCACCAACAATTGCAGCCTACAGATCATAACCACCAAAAAAAGTAGTAGATAAGTGCTAGGAAGTTGCCTGGGGCACAAAAGATTAAATGACTTGTCTAAAGTTGTATAGCTAACAAATGTCAGAGGCAGAAGCTGACTATGAGTCTTCCAGGGTACAAGTATAGCACTCTTATTTACTTAACTAAGTTTAGGGCAACACAGTGTTAACTCCTTCAACTTCCCTCACTCTTTACTTCAAAATCCATAGAATCACTCATCTTAATTCCTATTTTTTTGGAGATCTCGTTTCATCAATTATCTTTCATCCTGCTGATGGGTCTGCCTGTCTCAAGTTTCTCTTCACTACAAGCCATCTTCCATTCGGCCATAAAAGTAATTCTCCTAAAGCCCAGGGATGATCATATTACCTCCACTAGTCAATGAACTCCAGTGGCTCCCTACTGATTCCAACATCAAATACAAAATGTTCTGTCTGGCTTTCAAAGCCCTTCATAATCTAGCCTTCCTCCTATCTTTCTAGGCCTCTTAAACATTACTATCTACAGTATACTCTATGATCCAATTATATTGGCCTTCTTGCTATTTCACACACAAGACCCTTTGCCTCTCAGGTCCAAGTACTTTCTCTGATTGTTGCCTGGAAACATAATGCTCTCCCTATTCATCTCTGCCTACTAGCTTCCTTTAAGTCCCAGTTAAAAATTAGGACAAAAATCTTCTATGTAAAGCCTTCTCCTTCAATGACTCATGTTCTACAGAAAACCTTTCCCAAGCCCTCTTAATTCTGATGGCTCTCTCTCTTAATTATTTTCTCCTTATGCTGTATACATCTTGTTTGTACACATTTGCTTGGTGTCTCCCCTATTAGCCTGCTTGTTCCTTGAGGGCAGACACTCTCTTTTGTCTCTCTCTTTTTTTAACCTCCAGCACTTAGCACAGCACCTAGCACAGAGTAGGTGCTCGAAATGTTTACTGACGGCCTGAAAAATTATCTTCTCTTTTATTTCTTTACTGCCAAACACAACAGAATATAGTATATGCTAATGTCATCTATTTCCTTAGCACTTAATTATCTATAATTTGGATTCCCATCTTTAATTATTTCATCAACTTTGTTCTTTTCAAGACTACCACTGGTTTTGTATGAGAAAAATTCAACAATCCTTTTTTCAGTCATTGAGCAGAAATGGACTCTTTTATGGCCAATGCCTTGCACACCGGTAGACACTTAATAAATGCTTACTGACCTCTGGGATTATGTAGTTTCAATCATTTCATATCATAAAGGAAGAGGCTATCCCTTGCCTAATCTATTATATCAGTGCCAGAATAATCTTCCTAAAATACATGTTACTTCCATTTGGAAAATGTTAGGGGCTTCCCACACTACCTGCCAAATTACAGCCTGCCCACCCTCACTTGATATTCAAAGCCCTTCATGAGCTAGTACTGACATTTGTTTTCTACCACATCTCTTCAAAACTTCCCCTTCTCACACTCTGCACTCTACTTGAATTCCTGCAAAAGTCTCACCTTTGCATTTCCATTCATACCATTCCTTTGTCCTAGAATACCATTTCCCCTAAATCCTACTCGTCTTTCAGAGGCTTAGTTCAAGTGCCACCTTCTCCATGAAGATCCCCCTACTCTGGGTCTATCCACAGCTCCTCTGAACCTGCATTGTACTACGAACATTACTTACGATTACTTGTGTACTCGTCTTATTTTATTTACTCAATTTAAAGCTCCCTGAGGCCAGGGCCTATCATTTGTCTTTGTATGCTCCAGAATACGTAGCAGAGTCTTGAACTTAATATATATTTGTTCAACGAATGATTCATAAGGCAAATAATAAAAACAAATAAACAAAACTATTTTGTATAAGTTGTGCAGAACAAGGATATAAGACTTCTAATTACATATATTAGACGTATCTAGGCTTAAAACTATTAACAAAGTATGTTTCAATATTATAAAATTAATTATTTCACATTCTAAATCTGAACAATATAAACTAAAATCAATCTAATGAACATTTAAAAGACAGTAACATTTTAATAAGTTAAGGAAAACACTATTTTCAATGAATAACATACAAATTTTCACTATAGTAGGTAAAACCTATAAAAGGCAGCTGGTTTCCCACAAAGGCTTTAGGAATTGGAAAGGTTTCCACATCTCCTTTATCATCTTCAATGTCATCAAAATTGCTGCTATCTATGTCACTGCTGAGCTCAGGTACTACTGGAGCTGCGGCTATAAGGAAAAAATAAATAAAATACTGATTTTACTACTTCTCAAGATGTAAAAGAAAACATTTGGCAATATCACATAATACGTATTTTTAATTTTATATTTTATATTATGATATAAATTTATATTTTAAAGAAAACTGAAAGGTTTGAACTATCAGAGCTTTAAAAAAGGAGGGACCAAGAGGTATACCAGGAAGCAAACTGATTTTTACCTGAAACTAAAAAAGGGGAATAAATAATCTAACTTTAATAAATATTCCAATTGTAACCTTAAGCTGCTAAACATTTTCTTTATCATGTGTTTATCACTTTAGTATAACAGTATTAAGGGGGGCGGCTACATGGCGCAGCGAGTAGAGCGCCGGCCCTGGAGTCAGAAGGACCTGAGTTCGGATCCGGCCTCAGACACTTAATCCACACAAACAAAAAAAAAAAACCTAGCCGTGTGACCTTGGGCAAGTTACTTAACCCCAATTGCCCTAAAAAAAGGGGTGGCTAGGTGGCGCAGTGAGTAAGAGCGCCGGCCTCAGAGTTGAGATGACCCGAGATCGAATCCGGCCTCAGAAAATGAGCGCCCACACACAAATAATGACTAGCCGTGTAACCTTGAGTGTAACCTTAACCCCAATATCCAAAAAAAAAAAAAAAACAGTACTAGGGAAGCGCTTGCTTTAGGATAAAAATCTGTCGCCAAAGTAATACATTAATTTTGCACAAACCTCAATAAAGTTTTGATAGCCCATAAAAAGCACCTCTTTTTGAAATAAATAGTTAACATAGAATATTTTTACAACTATTGGGGCTTTTTAAAAAAATCAGTCTAAAGTAGAAAAGTAAAATCTTTCCAATTCTATATTATAACTGTCTATCAGTAAAAAAAACAAACAAGTTTTCATAGAAAATTTGAATTAGGTTAAAATAAATTCAATGTGCCTAGCAATGCTTGTCACACAGGAGAGTTTTTCAATAAGTAATACTTGACTAATATATTTACATTTTAATTAGAAGACTATTTTCCCTATTACATAACAAAATTTCCATGATTCCTTAAACTAGACTAATTTTAAAGGCTTCTTTTGATGCTATAGAACTATAATTCTAATAATATCTTTAAGACTATAGAAAAATATTACATATAATTATGAAAAATGCTGTACAGAAAAAGTATACACAGAAATCTTTTAATTTAGAAATATCCTTATTAATCCAAAATAGGTATCAACATGAATTTTAAAATGAAAGACACATATTTTAATTGAAATACTTACTCTCTCTTATGTTATCCCAATTCCACTGATCGCTTTTAAAGAAAGAATGCTGTTTGATTTCTTCTACCCCATTTCTCCCAAGTCGCACCTCCCTAAACAAAGCAATTGATTCAAAGTTACATTATGAAAAGGAGAAAAAAAGTTTCTGGAAGTGTTAAAATAAAAATAGATTCCTTTCTGCAATAATCTGCTAGCTCTTTAATTATTAAATCCAAAACAGAGAAAAGAGTTGGGAACAAATTTTATAAAAGTTACTTTATCAGCATTCAAAAGATGCACTAAAATGGCTGGAAGGGTAAATGTGCCACGTGAGGGAAACATTTTTCCATCTCAATTCGGTGTAGAAAGAGAGCACACATAGTACAGAACTTTGAAATTAAAAAAAAAAAAAATTAAACCATAAATTTAGAGGCTGCCAAGCCACATTACAAACTATAAGAGGTACATGAAGGGAGGTCTGGCTTAGAACACAAAGAGTTATTCAAAATTTTTCTGATATTTATATTTTTAAAAACTCCTCCACCCCTTCTATTAAAAAAAGAGCTCTCAGTATTTTTGCCAAAATATTTGAAGTAATTAAAAAATGGAAAATTTTACATATGACTATCGTCTATTTATATGTAAAAGCTATGGCTCTGGGTATGACAGGGATAAATTGTGCAAATAATTTCATTCTTCCTTTTTACTTTAAGTACTTGCTCAATTGTAATCATGCAGTTATAGAGTGCCTGTTCTTAATAAATTCCAAGAGTTATGTTTAATATAAACAGGAAAACCTGCACACATTTGGGGGGAGGGACTTCTGGTCACATTTATGGCATTAAACTGTACTTGAGCATCTCTTCTCTACCACTAATCATTCCTGCAACTACAGAAGTAGGCGGAAAGCTACTAAAGCAGCCCTTTCATGACAGAAGCTTCACTCAACATGCTTAAACAATCTTTTTTTTTTTTTTTTGGTAACAGAGTATGCTCCATCAGATTAAATTAAAAAAAAAACAAACCTAAAATATAGCATTTCAACTTCCTTCATTAAGTTGAGAGGTAGAGGATTACAGATATAACATACTGAATACAAACACTGGCACTGTCAGTTGTTTTTACATAATTATTTTTCTCTGTTGCAAGGGAGAGATCATTGGGCAAGTGAGTGATATTATATCCAGAAATGACTGTGGTTTAAGAGCAAAAGGCATCAATAAAAATAAATTTTCTTTCCCCCTCAAAAAAGAGATAGCATTCTACAGGAAAAGTATCAGTCATTCCACATTTATAACAGGTAAGCTTGCTTATCAGTAGTCAGAAATTTAATGGTTTCTCCCCAACATGCTGCTAACATGCTTTAGACTTCTACAATTTAGAGCAATTAAATTACTAATTTAATTACTAAAATTATATGAGAAAAGGAAGCTAGAGTTGAATAAAGTAAGACTCAAAGATATATAAATAATTTAGATGTTAAAACTTCTATTGTTTTTTCCCCTTCAGAAGACTGGTAATAAATTATGCCTTCCTCTTCTTGGCAAAAAGAAAAAGGAAAAAAGAAAAATGATAGGCTATAGGTGTTGAACGAGGCATGAGTTATCAGATTGGTGTGTCATTTTATTTTGCTTAACAGTACTTCTTTGTTAAAGGGAGGGATCACTGGAAAGTGGTGGAGATGTTATGAAAAGCATTGATAAAACATATTTATATTGCATATACACAATTGAAACAATTTAAATACCAGTGTTTTCAATAATATAAGGAACAAAAGTTAAGACACTGTCCAAATAACTGCTGGGTCATTTCTTAACTAGCCAGTAGAAAAAATATGTCACCTAAAGATTTTCTATAAAGTTCATTTTATCTTAGAGTCTCAAAGGATTTCAGAGCACGAAGAGATTATAAAGAACATATCATCCTGGAAGGTACCTTAAAAGTCATTTAAACTCGGGGTGGCTAGGTGGCACAGTGAGTAAAGCATCGGCCCTGGAGTCAGAAGGGACCTGAGTTCGGATCCGGCCTCAGACACTTAACGCACACACAAAAACCTAGCCGTGTGACCTTGGGCAAGTTACTTAACCCCAATTGCCCTCCAAAAAGCAAAAAAAAAAAAAAAAAAGTCATTTAAACCAATGATTTCCTTTTACAAATGAAAAAATTCTGGTCCAGAGTCACACAAAGTATAAGTAATTAGGGCCAAGAAACAAGGTTTCTTGAAGAAATAAGACAATGCAGTTCTTATTTCTCTAACATTCTTCTCTGTTTCTCACAAAACTTTCACTAGAATTGTTAAACAAATAGCAAAAATGAACAATTTAAAAATTTTACATTAGACTTTAAATTTCTCCCCCCCCCAAAAAAAAATAGCTCAATTATAATTTACTCTGAGGTACTTATGATTTGGGCTAAATCTAAAACTCAGCTACTAAGAAAGTTCTTTTGAAATACTTCACTCATTCCCAGGGGACATGTATCAGACAGACAATAAGTACATGGAGTAAAGAATAACAAAATCACAGAATTTTATACATAAGAAAGATGAATCTAAGCTTTTCATTTTACAGAAAAAGAGACTGAAGCCTAAGAAAGTAACTGATTTGCTGAAGGTCACAGAGCAAAGTTGGCCTATTAGTTCTCCTGGCTTAAGGTAGTGTCCTGCATTCATCTAAAAGGATGTGATGTGTTTATCAATAAAGGATGACGACTGGGAAAGAGCTGAGCAGAAAGCATTTTAGCTTTATCACTGGTCTTCAGAGCATGGATTAATTACAGCTTCAAAGCTTTATGAATTTGCAGCTTCACATTGTCTCATGTTCAAATGTAAATTAAAAAGCATTCTAAAGACAAATAGAAATAGTTTTAAAGTCTGGGTGTGTTGGGGGCATTTTGCCACACAAACAGCTCTCTTCAATGAAGAAGGTACAATTAATCCTATCAAAGGGGACAAAGTACTAATCATTCATTCAAAAGAATAACTGTCTTCAGAATGCATTATATGATTAGGTTTTCAGAAGGTTTACTGTCTTAATTTGTTTGTTTAGGTTCATTTTAAAATAAATTTCATTTTGGTGGACTAATAAATAAGGCATAACTCAATAGCATTCAGAGCAGTTAGAAAAGGCTAACCCAATATTTTTAAGTAATTCACATTATCCTCAAAGTAAACATATAATAACAACAAGCATTTCTATAACATTTCTATTTGCAAAACAAAAAGGTTTGCAAAAAACTTTATGTATTATCATCTTATTTGATCCTTACAACAACCTGGCAAGTGATAGAGATATTTTCAGTCCTATTTTGCAGATGACTGAACAAACTGAAGAACAATTTTCCTAGGTACTAGTGTGTCCTATTTCTTAAACTACCTTGTAATGAAACTACTTTGTATTAATTTATACTTAATTAACTCGTTTTATATTCTTTCTGTATATGCTTATACTTATTATTTTATTCTGTACTTTAAAAAAATAAGTACTCCTCTCCCCGCCCCTACCAGCAATGTAGGTCAGCATACTCTATACCTCAAAAAGCACTGCCTGGTGTCAAGTGAAGAGACCCTGGAAAAGTCTATATGGCAGGCTGGTTCAGCAATCTGCCACAGGCAAATCCCAGAGTAAGCATAAGTCACAGAAAAGATCTTAACTCAGGTCATCATCTTGACTCCAAGGTAGACAGAACTCTATCATGGGGTGTGGAACTTGCAGCCTCCAGGTCACATGTGGCCCTCTAGTTCCTCAAGTTGAGCCTTTTGAGCATTTCAAGTATTATACAACAAATCCTTTATTAAGGGAATTTGTTCAATGAAGTGTGGATTCAGTCTAGATGATTTTATATGCTAATAATTGAGAATTTACTAAATATTAATGTATAAAAATTTCAAAGAATTTATTTGCAAAGAAATTTAAATGTACACCTACCTGTCAGTCAAGAAAGCACATATGAGATTCTTTGCATGCTTAGATATTTCTGCATCTTCTGGGAAATTTAGTGAATTTTTATGATCCATAATTTTACTGTATGTTCCCACAAGTGAATCTGCATAAAATGGAGTGTCCCCTAAAATTCAAAGTAACAAAATAATGAAAAGTAAGTTGATTCAAAACATACTGAAAATTTGGAACTCAAAGTTTTAAAAACAAATGTAAAAAACTGTTTTTACATGTAACTGGGGAAAAATTAAATACTAAGTAAACACAAAAAATTGAAAAAGAAACATGTTAGATACAAAATTCAAATGCATTTATTTCTCATATGGATGTGGATAATGATGATAATAAGATACAGTGACAGCTAAATCAGAATAAAAAACGACCCCTCAATTTTGATGAACATCATTGGATCTGGTTAAATTAAATTCTGCTCAATTTTAACTAAGCTTTCAGTTTTTAAAAAGTCTTAAGAACTTTAATAGAACCAAAAAATATTCTGAGTTAATGAAAAAAGAACTGGTTCTTCTTTGCTTAAACTTCTGTCTGTGTCCTATTCCATTCTAACTTTCCTTCCCTAAATTATGAGGATATGATATCAGGGCTAATTTTTTAAGGATTCACCCTCAAACTACTAGAGCTAACAGCCCTTCTACTGCCTTAACAATGACTGAGTCTCTTGTTCCATGAGTGTTCTTGATTGTAATTCTGTTAGTTCTGAATTAAACTAAATGCTCAGATCAGCAGGGCTGGGGAATCCCTGGCCTCCTAAATCCTTGGGTGAAGCTTTTTTGACTGAGTTCAAGTTTTACGGAACAAATCTTTTTATTAAGGGGATTTGTTCTGTGAAGTTTGGATTCAGTCAAAGAGCAGCACTTGACGACCTAGAGGACTGACTACATGTGGCCTTGAGGCTGCAGGTTCCCCACCCCTGAACAGTGGTCCCTATCATCCTCCCTTGACTCATCTTCCACCCCGCAAAACTCCAGAAAGGGTGTAGATAATTATTTTTTACAGACCAGAGAGAATCATCCTTAGAATAATCCTAGAAATACAACATTTAATCATAATATATAAATAAAATCTATGGTGGATCCTCTTTATGGAGTCCAAAGTAGCGACTTAAATCCAAGAAATTGAGTGAGAAAAAGATCGATCTCAGAGATACAGCAAATTACTATCATTGAACTAAACTAAACTGAGTCAGTGAAATGTGACAATTCTAAGTGGGCTTATGGGGAAGTTAGGAGAAATGGTATGTTATGTCTTAAACAAAATGTAAAAGATAGCTGCCTTCTTGAAATAAGTAAAATTACTACTTCCAAAAAATTCTTTTTTTAATTTCTGAAGTAGAATGTGGGTATGGTGATATACAACAAAAGGGTATTGGATTCACTCTAATGCATCATCAGATGAAAGAGGGAAGAAGAACAAGTTAGCTGGGAAAATAGGGTATTAACAAAGAGAACAAGTACAAAGACTATAAAAAACAAAGACCTCAAATGAAGTAGGCCATTCTCTAACTGGGTCACACTCTGACGTCTTGAGAAGAAAGATAAGATGATCTGTCTTATATACCTATAACAGTAGTCTAAGAGATCAAAGAAAATAACTTGCAACTGAGGAAGCCACCACAAGAACAAAGCCCTACTACTCCTATTGGTTACTCATTTCAAATCCTTGAGAACTGTTCTAACAATGATTTCTACTACTGAATTTTTTTTCAGGCTCATTTTCTCTAGAAACCATTTTATCCAATAAAACAGTACACTGCCCCTACTGAGTTTCTCAAGTTAACTGTTACACAAGTGTTAGTTTTATCATATTTTTATTATGAGAAGTGGTCCCAATGAAGCCATCTAATTTAGTCTCTTACAACCTTAGCTTGATCTTCCTATTTAAAAATAAGGAAAATTAATGGCATAATGCTAAGCACTGAAGATACAAATAGAAAGTGTAAGACAGTTTCTACTCTCAGGGAGCTCACATTCTATTGAGGGAGACAACATACAGGGAAAGTTTTGGCTGTAATTGATATGGAAAGGCTCCATGGTACTTAAGGTACAGTGGAAAAGCAGATAGTAATGCTTCATTTTTACTGTCATTTCCACTGATAAAATATCTTAGTTTCTGATACTAAATCATTTGACAGTGCTAAGGGTTTTGTTGGCAAAAACATTCTTTTTGGGGTTTTCGTTAGCTGTGACTATAGCATGTGCAGAAAGTCATCAACAGGCTACAGGTCCACAGGGGTTGCTTCCCAGGATGATGGTTGAAGGCACTGGATTGGAAGCGCATGCTTCTTCCATTCAATTCAAATTAAATCCTGAAAATAAATCTTGAGATAGTTTCACACTATGCTAACATGATAGGATACATCCAAACAACAACTTAATCAAATTCTCCTAAAATTTTACTTCATCTTCCATATTTCTTAATTACAAGGAAGTACCAGACTCTTTCCAATAGCTGCCTTGCTTAAAGATAAAACTGCTATGAGGTCAGCACAGACAAGGACAACAATCAGTGCATCTACTTCCTTTCTCTCACTCTTCTGAACTCTTGCCTTCTGATCTCGTGAAACTGAAAGAGCTCTCTGCAGCTACCAATGACCTCTTAATTGCCAAATCTAATTGCTTTTCCTCAGTCCTCATCCTTATTGACCTTTCTGCAACCTCTGACACTGTTAATTATCCTCTTCTCTTTTGACACTCACTCCCCTAGGTTTTCCCAATGGTTTCTCCTCCTTGGCTGATCACTACTTCTCAAGTCTCCTTTTAGGAATCTTTGTACAAGTTGCACACTGGGTGCCCCCCTGGGGTTTGTCCTGGGACCTCTCCACTTCTTCCTCTATACTATTCTCTCTTGGTGATCTCATCATCTCCCATGGAATTCAATTATCACCTCTGAGATGACTCCTGGATTTATTTATCTATCCCTAACCTCTCTTCTGAAAAGTGTATTCTTGGCATCTCCAATAACTTATTAAACACTGTGAAATAGAGGCCACACAAACATCTCAAACTCAGCATGTTCAAAACTGAATTCACTCTCTTTCCCTCCAGACCCATTCTTCTTCCAAATTTTCCTATTACTGTTAAGGCAACACCATCTTCCCAGCTACCCAAGCTCGGAACCTATGTATAATCCTCAAATCCTATCTCTTATACCCCATATCCAATCAGTTGCCAAGTTCTATCAATTTTACCTTCTTTGTAATATCTCTTATAAAAACCTGGAGTATTAACTTTCTGGCTGGTCACTCTGCCTCAAGTCTCTCCCCACTCTACTCTATCCTCCAGTCAGTTGCCAAATTGATCTTCCTAAAGTGCAGGTCTCACCAAGTCATCCCATATTCAATAAATTCTTGGCTTCATATTGCCTCCAGGACCAAGTATAAACTCTTCTGTTTGGCTTTTAAAGCCCTTCAAAACCTGGCCCCTATCTAGTCTTCTTACACTTTAATCCCTCCAGTCTGCCCCTTGTTATGGAAATGGGAATCTGAAGATCTTCCCTGCCCCTTGGCCCTTTGATAGGCTTAAGTGACTCTGAGAACCTTCCTAGATTTGAACATATACTCTGCCCTCTAATAGCCTGAATGTGGTCACATGTAGCCTATGGCAGGAGGCTTGTTTTTCAGGAAAGCCCACACCTTGTTACTTTGTGATTGGGCAGTGGGTCAAGAGGGCTGTGACATTCTCTGAGCCAGGAGAAGGCTATATATACCCTGATGTGAGGTTTTGCTTTGGGGCTCTCTCTGGGAAGAGTTGTGTGATTGGACCAGACGAGACTTTGGACAGCCATTGAGCCCCCCTGCTTTGAAAACCCAGATGTTGGTGCTCCCCTCTCTGGTAACTGTGACTAGGTATGGATGTAATGGTCAGACAGTTGGAAGCCAGTCTGCTTGTAACTTGTTTGTATTTTGTTTGTATTCTCTGAAGTTCAGGGTGTTAACTTTTTCCCCTGAACTAGGTAAATGATGTATGTTTGATTAAAGATTGTTAACCTATATTGACTTGCTTTCTAGAAAAGCAGATCTAAGAACCTGTGCTAGCAGCCATCCTGGGTATGCTAGGGTGCCTGCTGCTACATTCCCCAACATATTCTATAATTCAGTGACACTGGCCTCCTTGCTATTCCTTGAATAAGACATTCCATGACCTAATTCCACACATTTTACTGGCTAGCCCCCATGCCCACAATTCCTCTACATCTCTGCCTCCTGGATTCCCTCCACTCCCAGCTCAAATCTCACCTTCTGCATGAAGCCCTTCCTGATCTACCTTAATGCTAGTGCTTTCCTTTTGGGGTCATCTCCAATTTATCCTAAAGATATCTTGTAGGTACATAGCTCTTTTCATGTTGTCTGTGAGCTCCTTGAGAGGAAGGACTGGTTTTTGCCTATCTTTTCATCCCAAGAACTTAGCACAGTGCCTGGCACTTAATACATGACTGCTGACTTGACTTGCACACACGTAATTTTGTCTACTATGAGAGCCTGTACTCAAGCTCTCAAAGTAAAACACTGTGGAGTAGGAGGAGAGAAGGGAAGACAATCAGGAGGCTGTGTTTACTCACCAACCAGCATCTCAAAAAGGAAAACACCTACAGACCACCAATCACACTCTCGTCCATAGCAGCCATCACCACCCTGTGACTTCAAAACTTCAGGTGATATGTAATCAGGTGTTCCAACTGCTGTATCACAATGTACCATGCCTGTCTGGTTAAAGAGAACAAGTAAATAACATGGCTCAAAGAAAAGTTAAATTCAGCTTAAAATAGTGCCCTCTTTGGTGAGCTGATGTCCACTGATACAATTCAGATTTACATGAGGAGAAATTCAACTGGCATGGGGTCATGCCCTTTAGGATGTGGTTTTTTAAAAGAGAAAAAACTTCTGAAATCTTATCAGTCCATACACAAAAAAGCACTTATTAAGTGCTTTCTATATGACAGGTACTGTACTAAATGCCTTCTGTGTGAGATAATATTTGTAAAAAGCGCTAAGCACAGTGCCTGGCACCTAATGTTTATTATCTTTTTCTTCCCTTCCCTATGGCAGATAAGAGAACCATCAAGGAGTAATCATTGGCTCTTAGAGCAGAAGATTAGGGTTACTACCACTGGTTTCAAGAAGTTCCAAGAAAAGGCATGCTTTTTCTTATCCAATTTCCCCTCCTTGTGCCTATGTAATTGGTTGTTTTATTAGCCAAATATTTTAGTAAGTAAATTTTGCTTTACCACAAAGTGGGAAAGGGTTAGCTAGAGATAATATATCAATGTAAAATTTAGACAGAGAGCCTAAGCTCTGTCCAAATGCCTAAAAGAATTTCATCAACTGGGGGCTTATGATAATTGTTATTGAACTCATAACTTTTTATCTAAAATAGATTCCTTAGAGCCACAGAGGAGGAATATTTGGGGAATATATAATGGCTTAAAATGAACTAGTTATCACAAAGGAGTGTTGCATCAATAAAGAATACGTTTTTTCTCAGCTAGACATGGTACCTTCACAAAAACTGACCATAAAAACCTCACAACCAAATGGCAGAAAATGTACCTTTTAAAAACCATAATGCAATGAAAATCACATTCAATAAAGGGTTGTGAGAGCACAGATTAAAAGTTAATTGGAACCTAAATAATCCTACAGAGTAAATCAAAGAACAAATCATAGAAACAATGAATTATTTTATTAAAGAAAATGACAACGAGACAATATTACAAAATTTGTGGAATGCAGTCAAAACATTACTTAAGGGGAAATTTATATCTATCTATCTACTTATCTGTGTATGTGTAATGGAAATGCAGATTTGAAGATCTTCCCTGCCCATAGGCCCTTTGATTGTCTTAAGAGACTTTGATTGACTTAAGTGACTCTGAGAACCTTCCTTGATTTGAAAATATAATTCTGCCCGTTAATAGGCTGAATGTAGTCACATGGAGCCTGTGGCTTGGTTTTCAGGAATGACCACACCTTGATGCTGTGTGATTGGGCAGTGGGTCAAGAGGGTGGTTACATTCTCTGAGCCAGGAGAAGACCATATAATCCCTGATTTGAGGCCTTGCTTTGGGGCTCACTTTGAGAAGTGTTGTGTGATTTGACCAGATGAGACTCTGGGAAGCCGTTGTTGAGAGCCCCCCTGCTTTGAAAACCCAGATGTTGATACTTCCCTCTCTGGTAACTGTGATTTGATATTGATAATGGTTGGACAGTTTGGAAGCCTGTCTGCTTGATCTGTTTGTTTCTCTGTTTTGAAACTACTGTTTGTATACTCTGAAGTTCAGGGTGCTGACCTCTTTCCCCTGAACTAGGTAAATGATATATGTTTGTTTGATTAAAGTAAGCTTGTTAACCCATTTTGAGTTGCTTTCCTTTTGAAAAGCAGATCTAAGAACCTGTGTTGACAGTCACCCTGGGGATGTTGGGGTGCTTGCTGCTACAGTATGTGTCTGTGTGTGTGTGCAAATAAAAGAGAGGAAGAGTAAATCAATGAACTGAGCATGCAACTAAAAAACTAGAAAAATGCAAATTTAAAATACCCATTTAACTAATAAAATCAGGGGTTGGTTTTACAGAAGAAAAAAAGCAACCCAAAACAAATAAAACATTGGTTAATCTGATTTAAAAAACAAACAAACCAAATTACCAGCATAAAAAATTAAAAAGTGGTAATCATCAAAAAATCTGATACTGGCTAAGAAACAGAATGGTGGGTCAGTGGAATAGATTAGGTACACAATACATAATAGTAAATGTCCATAGCAATCCAGTGTCTGATAAACCCAAAGATCTAAGCTTTGGGGGCAAAAACTCACTATTTCAGGAAAAAAACTGCTAAGAAAACTAGAAAGCAGTTTGGCAGAAATTAGATATAGACTAGTATTTCACACAGTTTACCTAGATATGGTCAAAATGGGTACATGGTTTCATATGATATCATCATAAAGGATGATATCATAAGCAAATTAGGAAAGCATGGGAAAATTTACCTGTCAGATCTATGGATAAGTGAAGAAGTTATAACCAAACAAGAGACAAAGAGCATTACTAGAAGTAAAATAGATAATTTAATTATATGAAATTAAAAAGACTGTACAAAAACAAAAATAATACAGTCAAGATTAGAAGGAAAGAAACCGAAAAAACATATTTAACAAACATGCAACCATAGGGGAGGAAAGACCCTGATCACAGTTTCAGGGAAGAAAAGAATGCTTGTGGTCACTCAAAAAGTCATAAAGTTAAAAGTCAAGAAATAGCCTGGAAAAATAAGCAAATAACTACAACAACAACAAAAAAAAACCTGACCATAAGAATATCACTGGACTATGGTGACAGAAAAGATCAAAATAAGCTCAGAAGAAGACATCAAAGTCAAAACTGTTACATCTTCAGCCTCAAAGAAATATGTGAATTGGTTTCAGGCCCAAAAAGTTATAAATAAAGGAAAAATTAGAAAAAGAAGTAAGAGTAATAGAAGAAAATTATTTTTAAAACAGTCAAAAGCTTGAAAAAGAAGGCACAAAAGATACTGAAGAAAGTAACAAATTGAAGAAAACAAGAACTATCTCACTGGAAAAACAATTGATCTGGAAAATACATATAAAAAAAAAATGTAAGAATCACTGGCCTTCCTAAAAGCCATCATCAAGAAAAGAGCCTAGTCATCATATTTCAAGAATTTATCAAGGAAAACTATCCTGACAGCCTAGAATCAGAGGGTAAAATAGAAACTGAAATAATCCACCAATCACCTCCTGAAAGAGATCCCAAAATGAAAACTCCCAGGAATATTACAAATTCCAGAGCTCCCAGGTCAAGATGAAAATACAGCAAGCTGCTAGAAACTCAGATATCCTGGAGCTATAGTCAGGATAACATAAAATTTAGCAGCTTCTACTTTAAAGGATCTGAGGGCTTTGAATATGATATTCTGCAGGGCAAAAGAGCTAAGATTACAACCAAGAATAATTTACCCAACAAAATTGAATATAAGCCTTCAAAGGGAAAAATGGAAATTTAATTAGAGGACTTTCAATCACCTCTGATGAAAAGATCATGATTGAATAGAAAATCTGACTTT